>RPOG01000644.1:0-54992 GCA_008086565.1 Thalassoma bifasciatum
AGATTTCTAGCATTGTGACCAGCCAAAGTACATTCATAACCTACTTTAGACTGTTTAAAGTCAGTTTAAACCCAGATTTCTAGCATTGAGACCAGTCAAAGTACATTCATAACCTACTTTAGACTGTTTACAGTCAGTTTAAACCCAGATTTCTAGCATTGAGACCAGCCAAAGTACATTCATAACCTACTTTAGACTGATTAAAGTCACTTTAAACCCTGAGTTCTAGCATTGAGACCAGTCAAAGTACATTCATAACCTACTTTAGACTGTTTAAAATAGGTTTGTACTCAGATTTCTAGCATTGACCCAGCCAAAGTACATTCATAACCTACTTTAGACTGTTTAAAGTCAGTTAAAACCCAGATATCTGGCATTGAGACCAGTCAAAGTACATTCATAACCTACTTTAGACTGTTTAAAGTCAGTTTAAACCCAGATTTCTAGCATTGAGACCAGTCAAAGTACATTCATAACCTACTTTAGACTGTTTAAAATAGGTTTGTACTCAGATTTCTAGCATTGACCCAGCCAAAGTACATTCATAACCTACTTTAGACTGTTTAAAGTCAGTTAAAACCCAGATATCTGGCATTGAGACCAGTCAAAGTACATTCATAACCTACTTTAGACTGTTTAAAGTCAGTTTAAACCCCTATTTCTAGCATTGAGACCAGTCAAAGTACATTCATAACCTACATTTGACTGTTTAAAGTCAGTTTAAACCCAGATTTCTAGCATTGAGACCAGTCAAAGTACATTCATAACCTACTTTAGACTGTTTAAAGTCAGTTTAAACCCAGATTTCTAGCATTGAGACCAGTCAAAGTACATTCATAACCTACATTTGACTGTTTAAAGTCAGTTTAAACCCAGATTTCTAGCATTGAGACCAGTCAAAGTACATTCATAACCTACTTTAGACTGTTTAAAGTCAGTTTAAACCCAGATTTCTAGCATTGAGACCAGTCAAAGTACATTCATAACCTACTTTAGACTGTTTAAAGTCAGTTTAAACCCAGATTTCTAGCATTGAGACCAGACAAGAACATTTCTAACCTACTTTAGACTGTTTAAAGTCAGTTTAAACCCAGATTTCTAGCATTGAGACCAGTCAAAGTACATTCATAACCTACTTTAGACTGTTTAAAGTCAGTTTAAACCCAGATTTCTAGCATTGAGACCAGTCAAAGTACATTCATAACCTACTTTAGACTTTTTAAAGTCAGTTTAAACCCTGAGTTCTAGCATTGAGACCAGTCAAAGTACATTCATAACCTACTTTAGACTGTTTAAAGTCAGTTTAAACCCAGATTTCTAGCATTAAGACCAGTCAAAGTACATTCATAACCTACTTTAGACTGTTTAAANAGACTGTTTAAAGTCAGTTTAAACCCAGATTTCTAGCATTGAGACCAGTCAAAGTACATTCATAACCTACTTTAGACTGTTTAAAGTCAGTTTAAACCCAGATTTCTAGCATTGAGACCAGTCAAAGTACATTCATAACCTACTTTAGACTGTTTAAAGTCAGTTTAAACCCAGATTTCTAGCATTGAGACCAGTCAAAGTACATTCATAACCTACTTTGGACTGTAAATCATAGGTAAAAACCCAGATTACTAGCATTGAGACCAGTCAAAGTACATTCATAACCTACTTTAGACTGTTTAAAGTCAGTTTAAACTCAGATTTCTAGCATTATGACCAGTCAAGGTACATTCTTAACCTACTTTAGACTGTTTAAAGTCAGTTTAAACCAAAATTTCTAGCATTGAGACCAGTCAAAGTACATTCATAACCTACTTTAGACTGTTTAAAGTCAGTTTAAACCCAGATTTCTAGCATTGAGACCAGTCAAAGTACATTCATAACCTACTTTAGACTGTAAATGATAGGTTTAAACTCAGATTTCTAGCATTGAGACCAGTCAAATAATTCATAACCTACTTTAGACTGTTTTAAATTAGTATAAACTCAGATTTCTAGCATTGTGACCAGCCAAAGTACATTCATAACCTACTTTAGACTGTTTAAAGTCAGTTTAAACCCAGATTTCTAGCATTGAGACCAGTCAAAGTACATTCATAACCTACTTTAGACTGTTTACAGTCAGTTTAAACCCAGATTTCTAGCATTGAGACCAGCCAAAGTACATTCATAACCTACTTTAGACTGTTTAAAGTCACTTTAAACCCAGATATCTGGCATTGAGACCAGTCAAAGTACATTCATAACCTACTTTAGACTTTTTAAAGTCAGTTTAAACCCCTATTTCTACCATTGAGACCAGGCAAAGTACATTCATAACCTACTTTAGACTGTTTAAAATAGGTTTAAACCTAGATTTCTAGCATTGAGACCAGTCAAAGTACATTCATAACCTACTTTAGACTGTTTAAAGTCAGTTTAAACCCAGATTTCTAGCATTGAGACCAGTCAAAGTACATTCATAACCTACTTTGGACTGTAAATAATATGTATAAACCCAGATTTCTAGCATTGAGACCAGTCAAAGTACATTCATAACCTACTTTTGACTGTTTAAAGTCAGTTTAAACCCAGATTTCTAGCATTGAGACCACTCAAAGTACATTCATAACCTACTTTAGACTGTTTAAAGTCAGTTTAAACCCAGATTTCTAGCATTGAGACCAGTCAAAGTACATTCATAACCTACTTTGGACTGTAAATCATAGGTAAAAACCCAGATTTCTAGCATTGAGACCAGTCAAAGTACATTCATAACCTACTTTAGACTGTTTAAAGTCAGTTTAAACTCAGATTTCTAGCATTTAGACCAGTCAAAGTACATTCATAACCTACTTTAGACTGTTTAAAGTCAGTTTAAACCCAGATTTCTAGCATTGAGACCAGTCAAAGTACATTCATAACCTACTTTGGACTGTAAATCATAGGTAAAAACCCAGATTTCTAGCATTGAGACCAGTCAAAGTACATTCATAACCTACTTTAGACTGTTTAAAGTCAGTTTAAACTCAGATTTCTAGCATTATGACCAGCCAAAGTACATTCATAACCTACTTTAGACTGTTTAAAATAGGTTTGTACTGAGATTTCTAGCATTGAGACCAGTCAAAGTACATTCATAACCTACTTTGGACTGTTTAAAGTCAGTTTAAACCGTCTAAAGATCGTAACTCTGGTTAGTTTCATGTAAGTATTGGATGAAAACTGACAAATTTCAGTCAAATTTGGGTCTAAAGATCGTAACTCTGGCCAGTTTCATGTAAGTATTGGATGAAATCTGACAAATTTCAGTCAAATTTGGGTCTAAAGATCGTAACTCTGGTCAGTTCTTGTAATAATTGGATGAAAACTGAATAAACAATAGGTTTAAACTCAGATTTCCACCATAAAGTCCAGTCAAAGTAAATTCATACCCTACTTTTGACTGTAAATAATAGGTTTAAACTCAGATTTCTAGCATTGACACCAGTCAAAGTACATTCATAACCTACTTTGGACTGTTTAAAGTCAGTTTAAACCCAGATTTCTAGCATTGAGACCAGTCAAAGTACATTCATAACCTACATTTCTGACAAATTTCAGTCAAATTTGGGTCTAAAGATCGTAACTCTGGTCAGTTTCATGTAAGTATTGGATGAAACCTGACAAATTTCAGTCAAATTTGGGTCTAAAGATCGTAACTCTGGTCAGTTTCATGTAAGTATTGGAAGAAATCTGACAAATTTTATCCAAACATGAGTCTAAAGATCGTAACTCTGGTCAGTAAGTACATTCAGAACCTACTTTAGACTGTTTAAAGTCAGTTTAAACCCAGATTTCTAGCATTGAGACCAGTCAAAGTACATTCATAACCTACTTTAGACTGTTTAAAGTCAGTTTAAACCCAGATTTCTAGCATTGAGACCAGTCAAAGTACATTCATAACCTACTTTAGACTGTTTAAAGTCAGTTTAAACTCAGATTTCTAGCATTGAGACCAGTCAAGAACATTACTAACCTACTTTAGACTGTTTAAAGTCAGTTTAAACCCAGATTTCTAGCATTGAGACCAGTCAAAGTACATTCATAACCTACTTTAGACTGTTTAAAGTCAGTTTAAACCCAGATTTCTAGCATTGAGACCAGTCAAAGTACATTCATAACCTACTTCAGACTTTTTAAAGTCAGTTTAAACCCTGAGTTCTAGCATTGAGACCAGTCAAAGTACATTCATAACCTACTTTAGACTGTTTAAAGTCAGTTTAAACCCAGATTTCTAGCATTGAGACCAGTCAAAGTACATTCATAACCTTCTTTAGACTGTTTAAAATAGGTTTGTACCCAGATTTCTAGCATTGAGACCAGTCAAAGTACATTCATAACCTACTTTAGACTTTTTAAAGTCAGTTTAAACCCCTATTTCTACCATTGAGACCAGGCAAAGTACATTCATAACCTACTTTAGACTGTTTAAAATAGGTTTAAACCTAGATTTCTAGCATTGAGACCAGTCAAAGTACATTCATAACCTACTTTGGACTGTAAATCATAGGTAAAAACCCAGATTTCTAGCATTGAGACCAGTCAAAGTACATTCATAACCTACTTTGGACTGTAAATAATATGTATAAACCCAGATTTCTAGCATTGAGACCAGTCAAAGTACATTCATAACCTACTTTAGACTGTAAATAATAGGTTTAAACTAAGATTTCTAGCATTATGACCAGTCAAAGTACATTCTTAACCTACTTTAGACTGTTTAAAGTCAGTTTAAACCCAGATGTCCAGCATTGAGACCAGTCAAAGTACATTCACAACCAACTTTAGACTGTAAAAAATAGGTTTAAACTCAGATTACCAGCATCGAGACGAGTCAAAGTACATTCAAAACCTACTTTAGACTGTTTAAAGTCAGTTTAAACCCAGATTTCTAGCATTGAGACCAGTCAAAGTACATTCAAAACCTACTTTAGACTGTTTAAAACAGGTGTAAACTCAGATTTATAACATTGAGACCAGTCAAAGTACATTCATAACCTACTTTAGACTGTTTAAAGTCAGTTTAAACCCAGATTTCTAGCATTGAGACCAGTCAAAGTACATTCATGACCTACTATAGACTGTTTAAAGTCAGTTTAAACTCAGATTTCTAGCATTATGACCAGTCAAGGAACATTCTTAACCTACTTTAGACTGTTTAAAGTCAGTTAAAACCCAAATTTCTAGCATTGAGACCAGTCAAAGTACATTCATAACCTACTTTAGACTGTTTAAAGTCAGTTTAAACCCAGATTTCTAGCATTGAGACCAGTCAAAGTACATTCATAACCTACTTTGGACTGTAAATAATATGTTTAAACTCAGATTTCTAGCATTGAGACCAGTCAAATAATTCATAACCTACTTTAGACTGTTTTAAATTAGTATAAACTCAGATTTCTAGCATTGTGACCAGCCAAAGTACATTCGTAACCTACTTTAGACTGTTTAAAGTCAGTTTAAACCCAGATTTCTAGCATTGAGACCAGCCAAAGTACATTCATAACCTACTTTAGACTGTTTAAAGTCAGTTTAAACCCAGATTTCTAGCATTGAGACCAGTCAAAGTACATTCATAACCTACTTTGGACTGTAAATAATATGTATAAACCCAGATTTCTAGCATTGAGACCAGTCAAAGTACATTCATAACCTACTTTAGACTGTTTAAAGTCAGTTTAAACCCAGATTTCTAGCATTGAGACCACTCAAAGTACATTCATAACCTACTTTAGACTGTTTAAAGTCAGTTTAAACCCAGATTTCTAGCATTGAGACCAGTCAAAGTACATTCATAACCTACTTTAGACTGTTTAAAGTTAGTTTAAACCCAAATTTCTAGCATTGAGACCAGTCAAATAATTCATAACCTACTTTAGACTGTTTTAAATTAGTATAAACTCAGATTTCTAGCATTGTGACCAGCCAAAGTACATTCATAACCTACTTTAGACTGTTTAAAGTCAGTTTAAACCCAGATTTCTAGCATTGAGACCAGTCAAAGTACATTCATAACCTACTTTAGACTGTTTACAGTCAGTTTAAACCCAGATTTCTAGCATTGAGACCAGCCAAAGTACATTCATAACCTACTTTAGACTGTTTAAAGTCAGTTTAAACCCAGATTTCTAGCATTGAGACCAGTCAAAGTACATTCATAACCTACTTTAGACTGTTTAAAATAGGTTTGTACTCAGATTTCTAGCATTGAGACCAGTCAAAGTACATTCATAACCTACTTTAGACTGTTTAAAGTCAGTTTAAACCCAGATATCTGGCATTGAGACCAGTCAAAGTACATTCATAACCTACTTTTGACTGTTAAAGGTCAGTTTAAACCCAGATTTCTAGCATTGAGACAAGTCAAAGTACATTCATAACCTACTTGAGACTGTAAAAATAGGTGTAAACTCAGATTTCTAGCATTGAGACCAGTCAAAGTACATTCAAAACCTACTTTAGACTGTAAAAATTGGTTTAATTTTAGATTTCTAGCATTGAGACCAGTCAAAGTACATTCAAAACCTACTTTAGACTGTTCAAAGTCAGTTTAAACCCAGATTTTTAGCATTGAGACGAGTCAAAGTACATTCAAAACCTACTTCAGACTGTTAAAAGTCAGTTTAAACTCCGATTTCTAGCATTGAGACCAGTCAAAGTACATTGATAACCTACTTTAGACTGTTTAAAACAGGTGTAAAGCCAGGTTTATAGCNTTGAGACCAGTCACAGTACATTCAAAACCTACTTTTGACTATTTAAAATAGGTTTAATCTCAGATTTCTAGCATTGAGACCAGTCAAAGTACATTCATAACCTACTTTTGACTGTAAAAAATAGGTTTAAAGTCAGATTTCTAGCATTGATACCAGTCAAAGTACATTCATAACCTTATTTTGACTGTAAAAATAGATTTTAACTCAGATTTCTAGCATTGAGACCAGTCAAAGAACATTCATTACTTACTTTAGACTGTAAAAAATAGGTTTAAAGTCAGATTTCTAGCATTGAGACCAGTCAAAGTACATTCAAAACCTACTTTAGACTGTTTAAAATATGTGTTAACTAAGATTTTCAGCATTGAGGCCAGTCAAATTACACTCATTACCTACTTTTGACTGAAAAAATAGGTTTAAACTCAGATTTCTAGCATTGAGACGAGTCAAAGTACATTCACAACCTATTTTAGACTGTAAAAAATAGGTTTAAACCCAGATTTTTACCATTGAGACCAGTCAAACATGTAAGTATTGGATGAAAACTGACAATTTCCAGTCAAATTTGGGTCTAAAGATCGTAACTCTGTTCAGTTTCATGTAAGTATTGGATGAACTCTGACATTTTTATCGTGTAAACTCAGATTTCTAGCATTGAGACCAGTCAAAGTACATTCAAAACCTACTTTAGACTGTAAAAATTGGTTTAATTTTAGATTTCTAAGATTGAGACCAGTCAAAGTACATTCAAAAAATACTTTAGACTGTTAAAAGTCCGTTTAAACCCAGATTTCTAGCATTAAGACCAGTCAAAGTACATTCAAAACCTACTTCAGACTGTTAAAAGTCAGTTTATCCTAATTTTGACTGTAAAAAATAGATTTAAAGTCAGATTTCTAGCATTGAGACCAGTTAAAGTACATTGATTACTTACTTTTCTGACAAAATTTGTACACATTTGGGTCCAAATATTGTAACTCTGGTCAGTGTCATGTAAGTTTTGGATGAAAACTGACAAATTTTTTCCAAATTTCAGTCTAAAGATCGTAACTCTGGTCAGTTTCATGTAAGTATTGGATGAAAACTGACAAATTTTATCCAAATTAGAGTCTATTCTAGCATTGAGACCAGTCAAAATACATTCATAACCTACTTTTGACTGTTTAAAATAGGTTTAAAGTCAGATTTCTAGCATTGAGACCAGTCAAAGTACATTCATAACCTACTTTTGACTGTTTAAAACAGGTTTAAACTCAGATTTCTAGCATTGAGACCAGTCAAAGTACATTCATAACCTACTTTAGACTGTTAAAGGTCAGTTTAAACCCAGATTTCTAGCATTGAGACAAGTCAAGTACATTCAAAACCTACTTGAGACTGTAAAAATAGGTGTAAACTCAGATTTCTAGCATTGAGACCAGTCAAAGTACATTCAAAACCTACTTTAGACTGTTTAACATATGTTTACTAAGATTTCTAGCACCGAGGCAAGTCAAAGTATATTCAGAACCTACTTTAGACTGTAAAAATTGGTTTAATTTTAGATTTCTAAGATTGAGACCACTCAAAGTACATTCAAAACATACTTTAGACTGTTAAACGTCCGTTTAAACACAGATTTCTAACATTGAGACCAGTCAAAGTACATTCAAAACCTACTTTGACTGGATATAAAAGGTTTAAACCCAGGTTTCTAGCATTGAGACCAGTCAAAGTACATTCATTACCTACTTAAGACTGTTTTAAACAGGTGTAAACCCAAATTTCAAGCATTGAGATGAGCCAAAGTACATTCACAACCTACTTTAGACTGTGAAAAACAGGTTAAAACCCAGACTTCCAGCATTGAGACCAATAAAAGTACATTCATTGACTACTTTAGACTGTAAAAAATGGGTTTAAAGTCAGATATCCAGCATTGAAGCGAGTCAAAGTACATTCAAAACCTACTTTAGACTTTGAAAAACAGGTTTAAACTCAGATTTCTAGCATTGAGACCAGTCAAAGTACATTCATAACCTACTTTAGACTGTTTAAAACAGGCGTAAACCCAGGTTAATAGCATTGAGACCAGTCACAGTACATTTATAACCTACTTTTGACTGTTTAAAGTAGGTTTAAAGTCAGATTTCTACGTAACTCTGGTCAGTTTCATGTAAGTTTTGGATGTAATCTGACAAATTTTATACACAAATGATTCTAAAGATCGTGACTCCGAGCAGTTTCATGTAAGTAATGGAGGAAATCTGACATTTTTAACCAAATTAAAATCTAAAGATCGTAATTCTGGTCAGTTTCATGTAAGTTTTGGATGAAATCTGACAATTTTCAGGTTTTAAACCCAGATTTCTAACATTGAGACCAGTCAATGTACATTCAAAACCTACTTTTGACTGTTCAAAGTCAGTTTAAACCCAGATTTCTAGCATTGAGACCAGTCAAAGTACATTCAAAACCTACTTTAGACTGTTAAAAGTCAGTTTAAACTCAGATTTCTAGCATTGAGAGCTCAGTTTCATGTAAGTATTGGATGAAATCTGACAAATTTTGTCCACAATTGGGTCTAAAGATCGTAACTCTGTTCAGTTTCATGTAAGTGTTGGGTGAAATCTGACACTTTTTTTCCAAATTTGAGTCTGAAGCACGTAACTCTGGTCATTTTCATATAAATAATGGATGAAACTGAAATTTTTTATCCATTAAAGTCAGATTTCTAGCATTGATGCGAGTCAAAGTACATTCAAAACCTACTTTAGACTGTGAAAAAAAGGTTTAAACTCAGATTTCTAGCATTGAGACCAGTCAAAGTACATTCACAACCCACTTTAGACTGTGAAAAAAAGGTTTAAACTCAGACTTCGTGCATTGAGACCAGTAAAAGTATATTTATTACCTACTTTGACTTTAAAAAATAGGTTTAAAGTCAGATTTCTAGCATTGATGCGAGTCAAAGTACATTCAAAACCTACTTTAGACTGTGAAAAAAAGGTTTAAACTCAGATTTCTAGCATTGAGACCAGTCAAAGTACAATCAAAACCGACTTTAGACTGTTTAAAACAGGTGTAAACTCAGATTTCCAGCATTGAGACCAGTCACAGTACATTCAAAACCTACTTTTGACTGTTTAAAATAGGTTTAAAGTCAGATTTCTAGCATTGAGACCAGTCAAAGTACATTCATAACCTAATTTTGACTTTAAAAAACGGGTTTAAACTCAGATTTCTAGCATTGAGACCAGTCAAAGTACATTCAAAACCTACTTAAGACTGCTTTAAATATGTGTTAACAAAGATTTCTAGCATTGAGACCAGTCAAAGTACATTCATTACCTAGTTTTGACTGAAAAAATAGGTTTAAACTCAGATTTCTAGCATTGAGACCAGTCAAAGTACATTCAAAACCTGCTTTACACTGTTCAAAGTCAGTTTAAACCCAGATTTCTAGCATTGAGACCAGTCAAAGTACAACCAAGACCTACTTTAGACTGTTAAAAGTCAGTTTAAACCAAGATTTCTAGCATTGAGACCAGTCAAAGTACTTTCAAAACCTACTTCAGACTGTTGAAAGTCAGTTTTGACTCAGATTTCTAGCATTGAGACCAGTCAAAGTACTTTCAAAACCTACTTCAGACTGTTGAAAGTCAGTTTTAACAAAGATTTCCAGCAATGAGGCCAGTCAAAGTACATTCATTACCTAGTTTTGACTGAAAAAATAGGTTTAAACTCAGATTTCTAGCATTGAGACCAGTCAAAGTACATTCAAAACCTGCTTTACACTGTTCAAAGTCAGTTTAAACCCAGATTTCTAGCATTGAGACCAGTCAAAGTACAACCAAGACCTACTTTAGACTGTTGAAAGTCAGTTTAAACCAAGATTTCTAGCATTGAGACCAGTCAAAGTACTTTCAAAACCTACTTCAGACTGTTGAAAGTCAGTTTTAACTCAGATTTCTAGCATTGAGACCAGTCAAAGTACATTCAAAACCTTCTTTAGACTGATAAAGGTCAGTTTAAACCCAGATTTCTAGCATTGAGACCAGTCAAAGTACATTCAAAACCTACTTTAGACTGTTTTTTATCCACAGTTGAGTCTAAAGATCGTAACTCTGGTCAGATTCATGCAAGTATTGGATGAAAACTGACAAAATTTATCTATATTTGGGTCCAAAGATCGTAACTCTGGTCAGTTTCATGTAAGTTTTGGCTGAAATCTGACAAATAAACAGGTGTAAACTCAGATTTCCAGCATTGAGACCAGTCAAAGTACATTCATAACCTAATTTTGACTGTAAAATATACATTGAAACTCAGATTTCTAGCATTGAGACCAGTCAAAGTACATTCAAAACCTACTTCAGACTGTTAAAAGTCAGTTTAAACCCAGATTTCTAGCATTGAGACCAGTCAAAGTACATTCAAAACCTACTTTAGACTGTTTAAAACAGGTGTAAACTCAGATTTCCAGCATTGAGACCAGTCAAAGTACATTCATAACCTAATTTTGACTGTAAAATATACATTGAAACTCAGATTTCTAGCATTGAGACCAGTCAAAGTACATTCAAAACCTACTTCAGACTGTTAAAAGTCAGTTTAAACCCAGATTTCTAGCATTGAGACCAGTCAAAGTACATTCAAAACCTACTTTAGACCGTTAAAAGTCAGTTTAAACTCAGATTTCTAGCATTGAGACTAGTCAAAGTACGTTCATAACCTTCTTTTGACTGTTTAAAATAGGTATAAACCAAGGTTTCTAGCATTGAGACCAGTCAAAGTACATTCAAAACCTACTTTAGACTGTTAAAATAGGTGTCAACTCAGATTTCTAGCATTGAGACCAGTCTAAGTACGTTCATAACCTACTTTTGACTGTTTTAAATAGATATAAACCCAGGTTTCTAGCATTGAGACCAGTCAAAGTACATTCAAAACCGACTTTAGACTGTTTAAAACAGGTGTAAACTCAGATTTCCAGCATTGAGACCAGTCAAAGTACATTCATAACCTAATTTTGACTGTAAAATATACATTGAAACTCAGATTTCTAGCATTGAGACCAGTCAAAGTACATTCAAAACCTACTTTAGACTGTTAAAAGTCAGTTTAAACTCAGATTTCTAGCATTGAGACTAGTCAAAGTACGTTCATAACCTTCTTTTGACTGTTTAAAATAGGTATAAACCAAGGTTTCTAGCATTGAGACCAGTCAAAGTACATTCAAAACCTACTTCAGACTGTAAAAAGTCAGTTTGAACCCAGATTTCTAGCATTGAGACCAGTCAAAGTAAATACATAACCTACTTAGACTTTTTAGAACAGGTTTAAACCCAGATTTCTAGCATTGAGACCAGTCAAAGCACATTTACAACCTACTTTAGACTGTGAAAAACAGGTTTAAACCCAGATTTCTAGCATTGAGACCAGTCAAAGCACATTCATAACCTACTTTAGACTGTGAAAAACAGGTTTAAACCCAGATTTCTAGCATTGAGGCTCGTCAAAGTACATTCATTACCTCCTTTAGACTGTAAAAATTGGTTCAATTTTAGATTTCTAGCATTAAGACCAGTCAAAGTACATTCAAAACCTACTTTAGACTGTTAAAAGTCCGTTTAAACCCAGATTTCTAACATTGAGACCAGTCAATGTACATTCAAAACCTACTTTTGACTGTTCAAAGTCAGTTTAAACCCAGATTTCTAGCATTGAGACCAGTCAAAGTACATTCAAAACCTACTTCAGACTGTTAAAAGTCAGTTTAAACTCAGATTTCTAGCATTGAGACGAGTCAAAGTACATTCATAACCTACTTTAGACTGTTTAAAACAGGTGTTAACCCAGATTTCTAGCATTGAGACAAGTCAAAGTACATTCACAACCCACTTTAGACTGTGAAAAAAAGGTTNGCACTGAGGCTCGTCAAAGTACATTCATTACCTCCTTTAGACTGTAAAAATTGGTTTAATTTTAGATTTCTAGCATTAAGACCAGTCAAAGTACATTCAAAACCTACTTTAGACTGTTAAAAGTCCGTTTAAACCCAGATTTCTAACATTGAGACCAGTCAATGTACATTCAAAACCTACTTTTGACTGTTCAAAGTCAGTTTAAACCCAGATTTCTAGCATTGAGACCAGTCAAAGTAGTAAGTTTTGGATGAAGTCTGACAATTTTCAGTCAAATTTGAGTCTAAAGATCGTAACTCTGCTCAGTTTCATGTAAGTATTGGATGAAATCTGACAAATTTTGTCCACAATTGGGTCTAAAGATCGTAACTCTGTTCAGTTTCATGTAAGTGTTGGGTGAAATCTGACACTTTTTTTCCAATTTTGAGTCTGAAGCACCATTGAGACCAGTAAAAGTATATTTATTACCTACTTTGACTTTAAAAAATAGGTTTAAAGTCAGATTTCTAGCATTGATGCGAGTCAAAGTACATTCATAACCTACTTTAGACTGTTTAAAACAGGTGTTAACCCAGATTTCTAGCATTGAGACAAGTCAAAGTACATTCACAACCCACTTTAGACTGTGAAAAAAAGGTTTATTGAGTCTGAAGCACGTAACTCTGGTCATTTTCATATAAATAATGGATGAAACTGAAATTTTTTATCCAAATTTCAGTCTAAAGATCGTAACTACGCTCAGTTTCATGTAAGTTTTGGATGAAATCTGACACTTTTTTTCCAAATTTGAGTCTAAAGATCGTAACTCTGGTCAGTTTCATGTAACTATTGGATGAAATCTGACAAATTTACAGGCGTAAACCCAAGTTTATAGCATTGAGACCAGTCACAGTACATTCAAAACCTACTTTTGACTGTTTAAAATAGGTTTAAAGTCAGATTTCTAGCATTGAGACCAGTCAAAGTACATTTATAACCTTATTTTGACTTTAAAAAACGGGTTTAAACTCAGATTTCTAGCATTGAGACCAGTCAAACTACATTCAAAACCTACTTAAGACTGCTTTAAATATGTGTTAACTAAGATTTTCAGCAATGAGGCCAGTCAAAGTACATTCATTACCTAGTTTTGACTGAAAAAATAGGTTTAAACTCAGATTTCTAGCATTGAGACCAGTCAAAGTACATTCAAAACCTGCTTTACACTGTTCAAAGTCAGTTTAAACCCAGATTTCTAGCATTGAGACCAGTCAAAGTACATCCAAGACCTACTTTAGACTGTTAAAAGTCAGTTTAAACCAAGATTTCTAGCATTGAGACCAGTTAAAGTACTTTCAAAACCTACTTCAGACTGTTGAAAGTCAGTTTAAACCCAGATTTCTAGCATTGAGACAAGTCAAAGTACATTCAAAACCTACTTGAGACTGTAAAAATAGGTGTCAACTCAGATTTCTAGCATTGAGACCGGTCTAAGTACGTTCATAACCTACTTTTGACTGTTTTAAATAGATATAAACCCAGGTTTCTAGCATTGAGACCAGTCAAAGTACATTTAAAACCTACTTTAGACTGTTTAAAACAGGTGTAAACTCAGATTTCCAGCATTGAGACCAGTCAAAGTACATTCATAACCTAATTTTGACTGTAAAATATACATTGAAACTCAGATTTCTAGCATTGAGACCAGTCAAAGTACATTCAAAACCTACTTCAGACTGTTAAAAGTCAGTTTAAACCCAGATTTCTAGCATTGAGACCAGTCAAAGTACATTCAAAACCTACTTTAGACTGTTTAAAACAGGTGTAAACTCAGATTTCCAGCATTGAGACCAGTCAAAGTACATTCATAACCTAATTTTGACTGTAAAATATACATTGAAACTCAGATTTCTAGCATTGAGACCAGTCAAAGTACATTCAAAACCTACTTCAGACTGTTAAAAGTCAGTTATTTGGGTCTAAAGATCGTAACTCTGGTCAGTTTCATGTAAGTTTTGGATGAAATCTGACAATTTTCAGTCAAATTTGAGTCTAAAGATCGTAACTCTGATCAGTTTCATGCAAGTATTGGAAGAAAACTGACAAATTTTATCCATATTTGGTTCCAAAGATCGTAACTCTGGTCAGTTTCATGTAAGTAAACCTACTTTAGACTGTAAAAAGTCAGTTTGAACCCAGATTTCTAGCATTGAGACCAGTCAAAGTAAATACATAACCTACTTAGACTTTTTAGAACAGGTTTAAACCCAGATTTCTAGCATTGAGACCAGTCAAAGCACATTTACAACCTACTTTAGACTGTGATTTTATCCAAATTTGGGTCTAAAGATCGTAACTCTGGTCAGTTTCGTGTAAGTATTGGATGAAATCTGACACTTTTTGTCCAAATTTGGGTCTAAAGATCGTAACTCTGGTCAGTTTCGTGTAAGTTTTGGATGAAATCTGACATTTTTCAGTCAAACTTGGGTCTAAAGATCGTAACTCTGGTCAGTTTCATTTATGTCAACCTACTTTAGACTTTTTAGAACAGGTTTAAACCCAGATTTCTAGCATTGAGACCAGTCAAAGTACATTCATAACCCAATTGAGACTGTTTAAAATCAGTTTAAACCCAGATGTCCAGCATTGAGACCAGTCAAAGTACATTCACAACCTTCTTTAGACTGAAAAAAATAGGTTTAAACTTAGATTTCTAGTATTGAGACCAGTCAAAGTACATTCATTGACTACTTTGACTGGATATAAAAGGTTTAAACTCAGATTTCTAGCATTGTGACCAGTAAAAGTACATTCAAAACCGACTTCAGACTGTGAAAAGTCAGTTTAAACCCAGATTTTAGCATTGAGACCAGTCAAAGCACATTTACAACCTACTTTAGACTGTGAAAAACAGGTTTAAACCCAGATTTCTAGCATTGAGACGAGTCAAAGCACATTCATAACCTACTTTAGACTGTGAAAAACAGGTTTAAACCCAGATTTCTAGCATTGAGACCAGTCAAAGCACATTCAAAACCTACTTTAGACTGTAAAAAGTCAGTTTGAACCCAGATTTCTAGCATTGAGACCAGTCAAAGTAAATACATAACCTACTTTAGACTTTTTAGAACAGGTTTAAACCCAGATTTCTAGTATTGAGACTAGTCAAAGTACATTCATAACTTGATTGAGACTGTTTAAAGTCAGTTTAAACCCAGATGTCCAGCATTGAGACCAGTCAAAGTACATTCACAACCTACTTTAGACTGAAAAAAATAGGTTTAAACTTAGATTTCTAGCATTGAGACCAGTCAAAGTACATTCATTGACTACTTTGACTGGATATAAAAGGTTTAAACTCAGATTTCTAGCATTGTGACCAGTAAAAGTACATTCAAAACGACTTCAGACTGTTAAAAGTCAGTTTAAACCCAGATTTCTAGCATTGAGACCAGTCAAAGTACATTCAAAACCTACTTTAGACTGTTCAAAGTCAGTTTAAACCCAGATTTCTAGCATTGAGACCAGTGAAAGTACATCCAAAACCTACTTTAGACTTTTTAAAGTCAGTTTAAACCCAGATTTCTGGCATTGAGACCAGTCAAAGTAAATACATAACCTACTTTAGACTGTTTAGAACAGGTTTAATCTCAGATTTCTAGCATTGAGATCAATCAAAGTACATTCATAACCTACTTTAGACTGTTTAGAACAGGTTTAAACCCTGATTTCTATCATTGAGACCAGTCAAAGTACATTCAAAACCTACTTAAGTCTGCTTAAAATATGTGTTAACTAAGATTTTCAGCATTGAGGCCAGTCAAAGTACACTCATTACCTACTTTTGACTAAAAAAATAGGTTTAATGTCAGATTTCTAGCATTGAGACCAGTCAAAGTACATTCAAAACCTACTTTAGACTGTTCAAAGTCAGTTTAATCCCAGATTTCTAGCATTGAGACCAGTGAAAGTACATCCAAGACCTACTTTAGACTGTTAAAAGTCAGTTTAAACCCAGATTTCTATCATTGAGACCAGTCAAAGCACATTCACAACCTACTTTAGACTGTGAAAAACAGGTTTAAACCCAGATTTCTAGCATTGAGACCAGTCAAGGCACATTCATAACCTACTTTTGACTGAAAAAAATAGGTGTAATCTCAGACTTCCAGCATTGAGACCAGTAAAAGTATATTCATTACCTACTTGTGACTGTAAAAAATACGTTTAAAGTCAGATTTCAAGCATTGAAGCGAGTCAAAGAACATTCACAACCTACTTTAGACTGTGAAAAACAGGTTTAAACTCAGATTTCTAGCATTGAGACCAGTCAAAGTACATTCATAACCTACTTTAGACTGTTTAAAACAGGCGTAAACCCAGGTTTATAGCATTGAGACCAGTCACAGTACATTCAAAACCTACTTTAGACTGTTTAAAATTGGTTTAAAGTCAGATTTCTAGCATTGGGACCAGTCAAAGTACATTCATAACCTAATTTTGACTGAAAAAAATAGGTTTAAACCCAGATTTCTAGCATTGAGACCAGTCAAAGTACATTCAAAACCTACTTAAGTCTGCTTAAAATATGTGTTAACTAAGATTTTCAGCATTGAGGCCAGTCAAAGTACACTCATTACCTACTTTTGACTAAAAAAATAGGTTTAATGTCAGATTTCTAGCATTGAGACCAGTCAAAGTACATTCAAAACTTACTTTAGACTGTTCAAAGTCAGTTTAAACCCAGATTTCTAGCATTGAGACCAGTGAAAGTACATCCAAGACCTACTTTAGACTGTTAAAAGTCAGTTTAAACCCAGATTTCTAGCATTGAGACCAGTCAAAGTACTTTCAAAACCTACTTGAGACTTTAAAAATAGGTTTAAAGTCAGATTTCTAGCAGTGAGACCAGTCAAAGTACGTTCATAACCTACTTTTGACTGTTTAAAATAGGTATAAACCCAGGTTTCTAGCATTGAGACCAGTCAAAGTACATTCAAAACCTACTTTAGACTGTTCAAAGTCAGTTTGAACCCAGATTTCTAGCATTGAGACGAGTCAAAATACATTCAAAACCTACTTTAGACTGTAAAAAATAGGGTTAAGCTCAGATTTCTAGCATTGAGACCAGTCAAAGTACATTCATAACCTAATTTTGACTGTTAAAAATAGATTTAAACTCAGATTTCTAGCATTGAGACCAGTCAAAGTAAATACATTACCTACTTTAGACTGTTTAGAACAGGTTTAAAGTCAGATTTCTAGCATTGAGACCAGTCAAAGCACATTCACAACCTACTTTTGACTGTAAAAAATAGGTGTACTCTCAGATTTCTAGCATTGAGACCAGTCAAAGTACATTCACAACCTAATTGAGACTGTTTAAAGTCAGTTTAAACCCAGATGTCCAGCATTGAGACCAATCAAAGTACATTCACAACCTACTTTAGACTGTAAAAAATAGGTTTAAACTCAGATTTCTAGCATTGAGACCAGTCAAAGTACATTCAAAACCTACTTTAGACTGTTAAAAGTCAGTTTGAACCCAGATTTCCAGCATTGAGACCAGTCAAAGTACATTCACAACCTACTTTAGACTGTAAAAAATAGGTTTAAACTCAGATTTCTAGCATTGAGACCAGTCAAAGTACATTCAAAACCTACTTTAGACTGTTAAAAGTCAGTTTAAACCCAGATGTCCAGCATTGAGACCAGTCAAAGTACATTCATTACCTACTTTGACTGGATATAAAAGGTTTAAACTCAGATTTCTAGCATTGAGACCAGTCAAAGTACATTCAAAACCTACTTTAGACTGTTAAAAGTCAGTTTGAACCCAGATTTCCATTATTGAGACCAGTCAAAGTACATTCATTAACTTCTTTGACTGGATATAATAGGTTTAAACTCAGATTTCTAGCATTGAGACCAGTCAAAGTACATTCAAAACCTACTTTAGACTGTGAAAAACAGGTTTAAACCCAGATTTCTAGCATTGAGACCAGTCAAAATACATTCATTAACTTCTTTGACTGGATATAATAGGTTTAAACTCAGATTTCTAGCATTGAGACCAGTCAAAGTACATTCAAAACCTACTTTAGACTGTGAAAAATAGGTTTAAACTCAGATTTCTAGCATTGTGACCAGTAAAAGTATATTCAAAACCTACTTCAGACTGTTAAAAGTCAGTTTAAACCCAGATTTCTAGCATTGAGACCAGTCAAAGTACATTCAAAACCTACCTTAGACTGTTTAAAACAGGTGTAAACCCAGATTTCTAGCATTGAGACCAGTCAAAGTACATTCACAACCTACTTTAGACTGTGAAAAATAGGTTAAAACTCAGACTTCCAGCATTGAGACCAGTCAAAGTACATTCAAAACCTACTTTAGACTGTTTAAAATATGTGTTAACTAAGATTTCCAGCATTGAGGCCAGTCAAAGTATATTCATTACCTACTTTAGACTGCAAAATATAGGTTTAAACTCAGATTTCCAGCATTGAGACGAGTCAAAGTACATTCTTAACCTACTTTAGACTCTTTAAAGGCAGTTTAAACACAGATTTCTAGCAGTGAGACAGGTTTTAAAGCAGGTTTTAGCTCAGATTTCAAGCATTAAGACCAGTCAAAGAACTTTCATTACCTACTTTAGACAATTTAAAGTTAGTAAAAACCCAGATTGCTAGCAATAAGAACAATCAAAGTACATTCAAAACCTACTTTTGACTGTTTAATGTCTGTTTATTCCCAAGTTTCTAGCATTAAGACCAGTCAAGTTACATGCATAACCTACTTTAGACTGTAATAAATAGGTTTAAACTCAGATTTTGAGCATTGAGACCAGTCAAAGTACATTTATCACCTACTTTAGAGTGTTCAAAATATGTGTAAACACAGATTTCAAGACTTGAGACCAGTCAAAGTACATTCATAACCTACTTTAGACTGTTTAAAGTCATTTAAAACCCAGATTTCTTGCAGTAAGACCAGTGAAAGTACATTCATGACCTACGTTAAACTTTTTAAAGTCAGTCTAATCTCAGATTTCTAGTATCAAGACCTTTCAAATTACATTTATAACCTAGTTTAGACAGACGCCCCCCCCATCGCCCCCCGAATGACTCAGAACACACTCAAAGGGCCAGATCTCACAACCAGGGCCCCACTGTTCCAAACACCAGACCCAATCAGGGCCCTAGGTCACAAACATCCAGACTTGACCCCAGATCTAAACCGAACCACCTCCTCTCTTCTAATTCCAACCCTACCTCTTTTGGATCTAACTCTAACCCCTTCCCTAACCCTAACCTCTATCCTAACCCTAACCTTAATCTCTCTTCTAACCCTAACCCTAATCTCTCTTCTAACCCTAACCCTAATCTTTCTGGTCCAAATATTCCCCCTTCTTTGCCTAACCAGACTTCTTCCACTCCTAAACCGAAACGGAGGGAGTCTCGGTTTGAGAGGGTGGACCAGGGTCCTCCAGATCAGATTCATGCCCTTGCTCGTGGCTTTGACCATCAGATCAGCCCCCCTGAATCCACTCGGGTCACTTTTGAGTCCCACCCACGCCCCAGCTCTAACCTTAACCCTGTTCCTCCGACCAGCTTGGGACCTCGATCCCCAGGGACAGATAGAACAAATCCACCGCAGTCCACCACATAAAGGGCATATTACAAAAACTCCAGTGTCAGGAGAATGTTGAAAAAGTCATCTTATCTGTGGGCCTTAACAACTGCCTGAGGGGGAATCTGTTGGAGACAATAATAAAAGGAAATATACACGTACTGCAACATCAAATGTTTGCAAAAAGTATGGTTCTTTTTGAAGTGCAGAAACTGGTCAAAGCCAGTTCAAAGGTAAAATGTATTACCGAAAAGAAAAGAAACCCTGTCTAAAGAGGAATGGTTAGAGGCAAAGAGCCTTTTAAATTAAATCAGAGTTCGTCGGCGCAGGAGCGATCTGTCTGCCACGAGTCTTTAAGCACCAATCAGTCCATTAATCCACAGGGAACCAAAAAGGAAAAACAGTTTAAAGAAGAATGATTGATCAACAAAAAATCTCTGGTATACCAGGCCCAAAAATCAAAAATTAAAGGGATCTCACTGGATCCAGTGAAGAGTTAATGTCGTTAAGCAGCGCCTTCGTTTCCCTCTGCCTGCAGCAGCACAAGGCTGTTGTTTACCTCCGCTCCTGTGTCATGCCGCACGACATTGAGCCACTGTATTACTTTAATGAAATCTTTTGAAAGCTTTGTTTTTTCCTTTAAAGACCACGGTGGCAAATATGTTCGTACAAAATTATGTTTGTGTCGCATTATAGATGAACATGCACGCACTTCTGCGCAGCTGTTATAAAATCCACGCCCACCGTGAGTCTGTAGTCGGGCTAGTGGAAAAGCTAACCAAACCGTGTAGAGCCGAGTAGAGTAGAGCCGAGCCGAGCAGCGCTGGAATTGTATAGTGGAAAAGCGCCACAAGTACTGGATCTGAAACTCACAGAAGGTCTATGCCATCACTGACTATAACTCCATGGAGCTTCGGAGTGGATGAAGAGCCAAATCAAGGTAATACATTTGATGAGAAGATGAAATCATATCATTTAAATGTAGCAAGTGTTCATTTGCAATAGCTTCAACAACATAATATACAAATTTCTGAAATGCAGAATTGTAGGACCAGCCCAGCCTACTCTGCCACCCTTCATTTTGAAAATGCCACCGCCCCCTTTAGCTATTTAAAATTCACACACATTTGACCTCCTTGCAAAATTTCAGGCTCCTGCCTACAAAACACACACACACACACACCACCATGGCAGATTTCAGCCTCACAGCTTGCAGCGCTAGTCTGTATTTGAACCTATTTTGGTAGATCTTTTTGTGTTGATCGTGCGTGAACTTATTATGATTTGAGGCAATTTGCCACATTTGCTGTATTTTGACCAGAAAACTCCTAAGTTGATGCTTTTAACGAGTTGAATATTTTGAAAGATTTTAAACATTTGTTTGAGTGCACCATTGATAAATGCTGATTTTGTTATTTTTCTGTTACTTAAGTTGAAGGTCCCAAGATAGTTCAAAATCTCAAGATAGTTCAAGCCTAGACATCACTTCAGCAATAAACCAGCTTTCTGAGCTTGTGAAGGCCAAAAGCACAGCAGTATCTACTGCCTCTATGCACCCAATTAAGGATGCCCTCACATGTATGGTTTGTAGAGGTATTATGGTGTAACAATACACAACAGAACACAATGCAGCCTTCAGACAATATTCTTATTTTTATCCTAAGTAACCATTCAGTGCTGTTTTCTGCATTTTTTTGCTGATATCAGCAGCGTCCCATGAAGAGGAGGACTAATCCAGTCTGGTTGGTACTAAGTGTTAAATCACGTCAGCTACCTTTTGTTCGCATTGGGTCACTTATGTTTTACTGGTTTATGTCCACAGTCATGTTTCAGAAATTCTGCTGGGAGGTGTAAGCTATTGGGCACAACTGTATTTTAATTTTAATATCTGTTTACAAGCACTTTTTTATATTTTGTATTATCAATGAAAAAAAAAGAGGAACTATGGGGATGTGCTCGTGTGATTTGTCTTTTTATTTTTTTATTCACTCTGAGACTTTTCTCAGACGACGATGGTTTCCCACCATCGTTCTAGTTTTTCTAGTTTTAATCATACGTAGGACAGTTCCTAACCTAATTTTAGTCATTTTTGCATCAATCTCCTTAGATGTTTTCTCTGCTTGATGATGTGACCCTTCTTAAACAGATTCTTCTTGAACAGAATCTTAAACAGACAAACTTCTTTCCCACGACCACAAGACATGTCTTTCTCCATTGATGTTTAAGAAATAAGAATTTACTTATTACATCAGCTGGGGTTAAATAACTTGTGTTACAAGTCAGGTGAAGAGTCTAGGGAAGACCCCAGCCAACTAACTCTAACACAAATCTAGACAGAAAAAATCCATAAGGAGTGAGGTAGGACTGGTTCCAGTATAGAGGAGAAAACATAAGCGGATATCAGCTCACCTGGGCTCCAGAGACCAATCCCACACAGGGGTATAAACCGGCACAGTGGACAGCGGTGAGCCCACGCATCGTCGGCAAGGGTCATATAATTTTTAAAAATGTTGGGTGTAAACCCAAAAGAGTAGAAAAGGGCTGGTTTCAGTCCAAAAAAGTGAGTCTGTGGAGACGTCGCTCTTGTGAGTCCAGAACATAGATCCCATTCATTCAGGTGAAACCCCTCTTCTGATTACCAATTTGACGTCACGTCAAATTGGTAAGCGAGTCTCCCCTCCAGGTATGAGCCATTCAAGAACCTTGGACCGCCCAGTGACCCTTTCACACCAGTTATTTTCCCCAACATGAAACCAGTCCAGAATTATATTAATATGGAAAAGACAGAAATGGAGGAGAGAAACACCTTAACATCTATTATTCTTAATATTTGTTTCCAGCTGATAGATAATCCCCCATGCTGTAATTATCCAATAGAAGGCTTGTAAGGCTTTTCTCAGATGAATCCAGGAGGCAAAATGTTTTAATCTGCGTCTACACGGATATGCTGAGGGACTGAAACGGTGTAGTACGCATGTCAGACCTGAAGATGGCGATACAACTAGGAGCCATACACATGACAACACCATAGAGGCCAAAGAAGAGGTGAGCTGATCATCTGGAGTTTATATTAAAAACTTATTCTCTAATGGCAGAAATCGTGCAATAAATGCACGTTGTGGTAGAAGACAGGCAGCAGATTCAGCAGCAGAAGAACAAAACGTAAGATCACTGTTATTGTTATTGTTGTTCAGTTCATGCCTGGCACAGCAGAGGGATTTTACCCGGCATAGCGTTTACACAGAGACGGTAAAAACGGCATTTTTGATAAGGTCCACTTTGGATTGCACTTTCAAAGGTATGCCTTTTCAGTCAGCAAAGATGCAGTCTGTGTTTCAGGAGGCTGAAACGCAACAAAACTTTTGCGTTTCACCAGGGGTCTCAGAATGCCTCTCAGAGAGAGATTCCTCGCTCATTAATCCTGCTTTGAAGTAAAGGCACCTGGTGCTACTTCCAGAACACAGTGTTTTGATCAGTTCACTGACAGATGCAGGGATTTCTAATACATATGAGTATGTAGATGTTTGATTAACTGCACATTTAGTCAGAACATCCAGCGTTGTTATTTTACATCCATGATGAAAATATGACAAAGCAGAAAAGACACTAACACATTTCTGAAAGTGGAATTCAGTGGAAACCCCTCAAAAAAGATGACACCAGAAAACTTTTTACAAATTGACTAATATTTTATTTAACAAACGCCATAAACAGATTTTAAAAGTGTTTTCACTGTCAATAACTGACATACAAAGAGGTACAGGTTACATAGTTACATAGTCTTGAGTGACTGATCAAGCTACAGATTTATATAAAAAGACAAACATTTGTTTTTACTGTGACATGTACATTCCTGACATCACATAAAACCAAGTGCAGCAAAGCAAGATTTTGCATTAAAATTTTGACGTGAAATGACACATCACATTCATCCAACTCGCGGTGAAGCTGTGAACTCATCCAAGAGGAATTCAGGGATCCATATTCTCTGTTCAGCTCAGTCCACCTGTCAATGGCATATTCACATCAAGCAGCAATACTGAGGTTGGCATCGACATTATTCATTTGGGTGACTGCCTCCTGAAGCCTCTGCTTTTGGACGCTGTGACGAACTCCATATCCAAAGTAGATGATCAGACCTGAGAAAAGATGTGTCATATTGGTTTCACCACTAAGTGTGTTATTTAAGGAGGTTTAACCCAGCATGTCCTTACCTACAACCATCCAGATAGCATAGCTGATCCAAGTCTCTCCTCCTAGCTGAACCATCAGGTAAGTGTTCATAAGGACACTTAAAACAGGAATTACAGGCAGACAGGGGACCTGTGAAAATACAAGGTCTCATTATTAAAGCAGCTGGTTAGTTTAGTGTTAGATGAAGACTAGAATGAGAAAGAAACAACCTCAAACTCTGAAATTTGCCCAGTCAAACTGCACATCAAACATGCACTCTGACCACCCAGTTTACCATGAAAGCAGCTTTGGTGGAGCTCTGTGGCTGCCTCCAGATGAGCAGCACAGCGAGGACCAACAGCAGAGAGAAGACTGTGACCAGCAGCACGCTCCAGGTCTCTCCTTTACGGAGATAATGAACCGCCTCTGACAGCAGAACGCTCAAAATGATAATGAGGAACACTGGAGGGGAAGTGCAGAAAGGAAAAACTTACAAAAGTCTTACTGTGTGCTTGTTGTGTAACAGCTCTGACAGTGGCACAGGATGAAACTAGTGCAAAAAACAAAAACCAACAAAACTCATGAAAGAAGACTTACAGATAATGATGGTGACTATGTTGACATTTTTAGAGGTGCGGTGAGTCGGTTGGGATGGGGGCTTAATCACTCCCATCACAGAAAAGGGTTCAGGTCTATGAATGAATCTAGAGTCCTCTTTGTACCTATTATTTAAAAAACAAACATGTTGATGTCAACTCTTCTTGAGATCCAAATTAATTTTGTATTTAAATTTTGGGACTTAAGGTCCAACCCCACAAAAGTGTTTGGCTTACCCCACTGGCACATACCTTAAAATGAGCACACACACTGCCACCAGAGTGTAGGCAAAGATGGTCCCAATTGAACTCATGTCAACCAGAGCTTTAAGGTCAAACAACAGGACCATGAAAGCTGCAAAGACATTCAAACAGAACCAACAACAGCCTGCTTAGAGAAAAGTCAAAGGTTTAAAGGGGATCAGAGGTTATCACTTATTATTCACTTTGCATTACTGAGACCCAATCAGCAGCCTTTGGTCCAAAATGTCACGTGGAAAAAACTGCAGAGTTAAGATGGCTTGCTTAAGGCTGGCAGAAGAACACAGTTAAACTTACAAGTTTTCCTCATATAAGAACATGACTGACTTAAATGACAGATGACTTGACAGATATCTTTCTACAAAGGGTTTAAAGGCCTGCCTCTCCACCTCATTCTTACTCAAACAAAGCTAAAGTGAGCCATTCTTTTTTAATATGGTCCTCTGCTGACTGGCTTCAAAACTCTGTTAGAAAAAAAACACATGATATCACAGAGACTATATCCACATACACTCCTGAGGAAAAAATAAATAAAAATAATAAGACCAGTTGAAAAAATTGCACAAGTTAACATTTTACACTAAGACCACAGCCTTTAGAACATCTGCACAAAAATGTGGATTCACTGCCATAACCTCCTGATAGTGAAAGCTAAAAATTCTCTTTGAGAGTGATCTGATTGTTGAGCTGCATAAGCAAGGCCTCTCGCTACTCAACGCCATCACTGCTGAGGTTGAAGTAAATCAGTAAAACAGCCATTTTGAATTTCTTTAAAGACCCTGTGGGTTATGGAACGAGAAAGGGAAGTGATAGACCCAAAGCATTTCACCAGTGCTGGGCCTGAGGATCTGATTGGCTGTTCATCAGGATACGGGACGATCCTCGACCCAAATGAAGGTAATGGAGCCGACTGCAGCCCAATAACCATCAGACGGCGTCAGAGAGAAGAGCTTTAAGAACAAAAACCTCTTCAGAGACCTCATCTCCTTCCACTAAATTTCCTGTTTGGACTTTGACAGAGAGCAATATGGGACATTAAACATTGGAAAAAAGTTTGATTTTCTGAGGGGAAAAAATGTAATTGGGCTGCACGGTGGCACAGCAGGTAGCGCTTCAGCCTCACAGCAAGAAATTTCGCTGGTTCAGTTCCCCATTCAGCCAAGGTTGGCCTTTCTGTGTGGAGTTTGCATGTTCTCCCCGTGCATGCATGGGTTCTCTCCGGGTACTCCGGCTTCTTTTTATTTTTGGAGATGATGGAAAAGCTGTTTCTGATAATGCAGGTATGATTTCAAATGTGTTAATAGGATAATGATAACATATACCATGTAAGTTCCCCACTTAAAAGATGTTTTAGGGTTTTACACTTGAATTATTGCTTCCTCCAAACTTTCTCCGGTTTCCGTCATTTTCAGTTCAGACCTGCGGCCAGGCGCTTTGCATTGTGGGAAACAGTATGCCACGTAGACTGGTCCAATGTATACTGAGAAATTTTCCCGGATCAGTTGGTCACCCGGGTAGTTTTGGCAAACTGCAACTTTTTCATTTGTTCGCATACTGCATACTGCATTTTGGGCAAATCAGTACGTACTGGTAGTATAGTCTGAGAATTTGAAAACAGCCAATGACAAACATGAAGCATCTTCTCCACTTGGAGCAACGTTCCCACAATCCCCCTGGAAACACTCACATCAAGCATGAAAAACTCATTTTTGAAGTGATCATCAACAACAGTGGAGCTTGGAGCTCCCCATTACTTAGTTCTTTTTTCAAACTTTGACTTCTATTTAGGAGTTTTTCACTTTTGTTCTTTTTTTTTAGCAGTGGTCTTCAACTTAAAATCAACTGACAAACAGACTATCTTACTTTCATTTTAGTTACCAGTGAATTGCTTGCCTTTTTCATGGCAGTCCCGTGGCTTCTTTTTGCATTCCTCTTTCCTTTTTTTTTTTAAGATCCAACAGTCCAAATGTAAATTTGTGCAGTTTTGTAACTGGTCTTGAGATTTTGATCAGGTGTGTATAAATTTGTCAAACTCACCAGCAACAGCTCCTGAAGTCAAAGTGGCGATAACTGGACTCTGCCTGGAGCTCATGTAGCTCAGTCGCTTGAAGAGAAGTCCATCTCTTGCCATGGCAAAGAGCACCCGTGGCATTGGAAACATCACTCCCAAAAGACTATGGTATACGTAAAGCAAAGAGCGAAAAATACAGGAACAGCATGTCAGTATCAATGTTCAGTTCAACACATTTAATTTTCATTGGTGCATTTCAGGCTAAGAAGATCTGGCATGACAAGAACTTTTTGAGGACCACTGGCTTCTCGTTATAAATTATAAGACTGAATTTATAACACTTGATAAAAATAAGTACAAAATGCAAGTAAATAGAAAATAAAGACAAGTAAGTTAACACCATTAAATATTTGAAGTGTTATTTTAAGTAATTGTAAATGTTTTTTTGTGGGTTTTTGGTCCATTCATTATTTTCAAGGGTTCCAGGAACATTTTAAATTCCTTTAGAAAAACAAATTCATGGAGAGATTTCAGGTCCCTATTTAGATGTATAGGTGTTTATTGCAGCAAAATAACCATAAGTAAT
Organism: Thalassoma bifasciatum; assembly: GCA_008086565.1. NCBI lineage: Eukaryota > Metazoa > Chordata > Actinopteri > Labriformes > Labridae > Thalassoma > Thalassoma bifasciatum. The sequence continues at coordinate 27,873 of RPOG01000644.1, forward strand.
TTTTAATCTTACAACAAAAGTAATCATTTATTGAAAATAAATCTGTAACTAACACACTTCATTTATAGCTGATGGAACTGTGTCCATTTACCCATGTCGGCTGTCATTTAAAAAAAAAAAGGGAATGAGGGATTTATACAGGCTATTTTAGATTCCCTTAGAAGTGAACACCTCTTAAATGATGACGTGAGCAGATTTACCTCTGTGTCTTTCATGTCACTAAGCTTTTATCTCACAGACTATCTAAAATTAGTGTTGGGTTGTAGTTGTGGTGATTTATCCCTGGTGACAATTCACCTGTAACCTGAGTGCCCCCTCATTGACAAACTGCATTAGTGCTGTGCATTTTGGGAAACAGAATGCAAGGTAGACTGGCCCACTGCAGACAGAAATTTTACATGATCAGTTGGGCAACCTGAAATATTATAGCATGCTGCAGATCTCAAAGTTTTCACATACTGCCCACTACATATAGAATTTCTGCCAAATCAGGAAGCAGTGCTAGTGTAGTAGGCAGTTTGGAAAACAGCCACAGAATCCACTTAAAACCTCCTCCAGAGGGCTTGGTTGTAATGGGAGTACCTTGTTGAGAGTGCGCAGAGGGATCCCACAGCCACCACATATTTTGCAGGTTCCCAGCCAACATATTCAAATGCGACAGGCAGGGGGCTATGTGAGTCCAGCAGGTAGTAAGGCATCATGAGTGTCACAGCAGCTGACACACCAAAGTAAGCCAGGAAACAGATGAGTAACGACGCCACGATCCCAAGAGGGATTGCCTTCTGTGGGTTCTGAACCTCCTCCCCTTAGAGAGCATGTGTTAGCATGTTTATTAGCATGTAGCTTGATACATTCAACTTACATGTTTGACAGTTCAACAATTATTCCATCAATACGATAAAAATTAATGCATCTCTAAATGATTATTCCATGAACAATTCATAAATCAGAGATGGAATCGCTCTAAACCTTAGAAAGGCTTTATGTACCTGTTGTGGCAATGCAGTCAAATCCAACAAAGGCATAGAAACAGGTTGCTGCTCCTGCTAATGTACCGTCAAAGCCAAAGGGGAAGAAGCCACCAACACCATAGTCATCTGTTTCATTAAATATCCCTGTAAGGTTCCTGCACGAAGACAGAAAACAGAACTGGTATCATTACGATCTCTGATGTTATAAATCATCCAGTGTTAAAATGGTTTAAAAACACTGTACTAACTCTTTGCTGTTGTGCCTGAAACATAAGGGCAGTATGGTCTCTTTAATTGTCATGTCACTAGTTTTCAGTCCTGCTTTGTTTTTCAGTCACTCAGAGAGTATGTCCTTACTGGAGCATTAAAGTTTAGTGTGTTATTTTAGTAAGAATCAGTCAGCTGAAGAAGGATAACTTTCTTCGGAGAGCTTTACTGGGTCACGGAACGGCATAACAAATTAACACCTCATGTATAAATTGTAATTGCTGACCTCTAACCAACTTTGTTTGAGTTAGCATGAGGTAAAGAGGCCTGTAGCCTCTTTGCAGAGAGCTAGAGATTGTCCCACCTGTCTCTCAGGTATGTCTTTCGCTTATATGGACAGATTCCACAAGTTTAATAACAGGTGCCATATCATACTTTTGACAACAGTTAAAAATCATTTAATGCAGAAGTCTGATGTCCCAAAGTCATGAATGTGGCTGTTTTTCTCAAAAAAAACACTGATCATGAAATTAGGCCTGATGAAAAGCTCTCTTTTTCTGCATCTCTCAGCAGCTGTTTCAGCATCTGCTTTTGAATATGAAATGAGGTCGAGCTCTCCCCGCCTCTTTCAGGAAGTGCTTATGGCAACTCGACTCAGACAGATCATCAAATCATCATGCAAAACAGCCCACTGCCCCATAGACCCCCAGAGACTTTGAACGTCCATCTGTGTAAAACACTGTGGAGCTGCGGGGATAAATGAGAGGGAAGTCGTGTCGATTTCCTGTGATTGAACATAAGATGAACGCGTCCTGGTGCATATTTAGTAAATGAAATATACACTCAGCAGAACATATTTCACCACTTTTTTTTACATTTTTGGGGAAGCTGAGCTTCCCTTACAGTCTCAGCGTAATCTCCACAGCTATCTACAGACGTTTTGTGTGGAAAAACACGGGCAAAGTCGATCACATTGCGCAAAGCTGATCAACTAAAAGAGAGCAGACGTAGATTGTGTCTCTCATGAGCAAAACAGCACCATCCATATCGAGTCTCCTTCATGAATGTTCATCTTTGTAGAGCTGACAGAGTGAGCACATTATGATAATGTCAGCAGTTAAATAGAAGGTGAACTAAGACAGAATTAAAGTAAGATCACGGCTCTTTTGTTACTTCACAGGTGTATCCTTTGTGCCAATAAAAAGACTTAAACATCCCTGTTGAATTTCTGAGACAATGTAACAGTGATGGTGAACAATCAAAGCAGTTATATCTGAGTGATTAAGTCCAAGATCAAAGTAAATCTCAGCTGAGTCTTGACTCCTGAAGTGTCATTTTTATCACAAGAACACAGAAGACTGGCTGATTTCTGCTGTGCAGCTGATATCTAGTGCACACGAGGAGGTTTATCTGTGTTTGATATTGACTGTGTAGATCCTCAGAGGAAGCTACAGGAGGAGAAGGAGGAGGAACAACAACTGGCAGACATGGTTGTGTCACTTTGTTCTGGTGTGTGTGTCTCTGGTGGTGACGTCAAAACCGGCTTGATTTCAAAACAGCTGCTTAAGGAGAGATTTTCAGAAAAAGTGATCTAGTGAAGAGAGGAGAAGATGAATTTTTTCAATATTAGGGGGTGTTGAAGACACATCTGGGGTCCCATATTTTCGTTCGTGACTCAAATAAAAGTGGATTTTGTGTAGTAAGACACCTTTAAATAATAAAAATTACAATAACTTCCCCCATTCAAAGTGTGCTGACAAAGAATTGAACTGTTTAGACTAAAATCATGTTTAATCCAGGCTGTAAATGTTTATTTCTGCTGTAAAGATTAGCTTTTTGAATGGTTGTGTATGTTTCTGTTGTTTTGCAGAAAGCCCCAAGTGGCCATATAGGGAACTGCAGCTTCTAGCACTTCAACATGGGATTCATATTTTTCAACTGGAGGTCACCACTGTTGGATGATGAACACATCAGACTAAATGCACAGGGTTTTCACTCAGACCTATTGGCACAGGCTATGGCATTGATTTGACAGATGTATGAACCAGGCTTTAAAGATTAGATATCAGCATCTGAAAACCAGTTTGGTTCATCAGGGGCCGTATTCCTAAGATTTTAGTACATAGAGTTGCTAGAGGCCAAATTCTAAGAAAATTCTTAGAATCTTGATTTTTTTTCTTATTTCCACTAAAAGTGAAGAGTAGATCCTCGTAAAGATAAAAGCTATTCCTGAAGAATCCTAGCTCTTAAGACAGCTCCGAAGGTGAGATCCGTTAAGAGCAGAGAAGAGGACTTTTATGTGGCTTACAAGTTCCCTAAGCAGAGGACAAAACAGCAGACGGAAGAGGCAGCAGAGATATTCTCCAAACACTTGATGACAGTGAATTCACGAAACATTACAGATTGGATCATTGTGCAAATCATATTTGAGGTTGATCTCATTAGAGGTGCACTTACTTCTCCAACCAAACACCACAGTGCAACACCCCCGCAAAAAGAGGTCCAAACTATTCACCCAGTGAAACTCAGAGTCTTTTACACCACCGGCCCCATCATCTATAACAACGCGTCAGAGGCCACGGACGACCTAAAGAAGAGGACTGCTTCCGACTTTGGCGTTATGCCAATATAACACTTGACTGGAATTTTGATTAAATGTGTGCGTGTTTTCTTTGTTTATCTATCAAAGTTAAATTGACCACTCCGCGACCTTTCTTCGGTTCCTCTATGTGCAAATTTTTGGTTTTAATCAGTCAAAAAATTAATCTTGCTCTTGAAGGGGCCCCCTTATATTAAGGGGCTGCCCCTCCCATCACCAAAGTTCAATTTACACTTCAGAAGTGGAAGTCACTCATGTTGATTATATTTGTGTGTGTTCTTTGTGTTTTATTCTGTTAGGGTCAGGGTGTTCTTTGTTCGGGTCATCTTGGGATATGTAGATAAACTGGAAAAGTTTCCTTAATTTTTGTCAATAAAAGTGTTTCATCAGATCTGATACACTTCAACCCCACCCCTCTTGGTTGGCAATGGAGTCCCTCCCCTGAAAACCTGCATCACTGATATCCTTATTACACTTATTACCCCCATCAATGGCTCATTCTCCTCCTATGCCCAAAATATAATTGTCAAGACCACATTTAAAATTTGGAACCAATTTAGGTGGAATTTTGGTCTGCATATATATTCAACCTACGCCCCTCTGGCTGCAAACCCTGCCTTCCCTCCCTCTATATCTGATAGTACTTTTGCAACTTGGTCCAATCTTGGAATTAAACGGTTTAAAGATTTATACATTGATAATATATTTGTATCTTTTCAACAACTCCAACTTACTTTACACAAACCCAATTCAGGAGAAGAGGTATAATCTCAAGTATTTATAGTCAAATTCAAACCCTATCCTCAACCTCTTTGAACACTGTGAAAGCTCTATGGGAGGAAGAGCTTGGGGAGGTCATTTCAGATGAGCTCTGGGGAGATATTCTTAAACGGGTCCACACCTCATCATTCTGTGCCAAGCATGGCTTAATCCAATGTAAAGTGGTTCACCGCACTCACTGGGTTAAGGTTAGACTCTGTAAGATCTATGACAGTTGACCCGTCCTGTGACAAATGTCACCAGACACCTGCAAACCATGCTCACACGTTTTGGTCCTGCACATTTTTATGTAATTTTTGGACTACAATTTTTAAGACTCTGTTGGAAGTAACTGGAACATTTCTTCAAACCAATGCTATAACTGCCTTATTTGGCATCTCTCTGGTGCCCCTCCCTTAACCCCAATCAGATATAATTGCTTTTTTCACTTTGGAAATCATCAACACCCCCTTCCCACACCCTATGGGTAAAAGAGATTTTTAATAACTTAAAACTTGAAAAAAATTGATACATATTAAAAGGTAAATCTCGTAAATTTAGAGAAATGTGGGGCCCTTTCCTCGCCTGCATTGAAAAGGATTATTTATCCACTTATTCCTGGATGAAATTCTGCCCTGTCTCGCTGCTGACCTTTGTTTAATAACCTAGTCTTGTAATAACTATTATATTGATGGATGTATTTGTATTTTTATATTTACTTATTTTTTCATTTATTTTTGGTTCTCTTCTTTGTCTTACCTCCTCTGTTCTGCTCTAAAGACTGAGATCGTTCCATTCCATTGTTTGTCTGTTGTTTTATTGTAATCTTCAACACTATCATTTAAAAGTACTGTAAACCTATTGTCCTTTTATGTGCAGAAATTTAATAAAACTGTGAATCAAATAAAAAAAATAAGTGTTTCATGAGGAATATAAACTAGGCATACTTAATGTAAATGGGTTACATAGTTCTATAAAAAGAAGCAAAGTAATCAGTAAAATGTGAAGAGAAAGACAAGACATAATTTCTTAGCCAGAAACACACCTCACAGACATCGAACACGAGAGGCTGCAGAGAGCGGGTGTTAAGAAATCATATTATTCATTATATAAAAAAGGAAATGCAAGAGGGGTTGCAATTTTAATCACTAATAAAGTGAACTTCCAGTTTTCCTCAAAAATTAGAGATAAGGACGGACATTATATACTGGAAAAGGGTTTTTCTTTATCGATGATAAAGAAGAAACCCTCTGTATGGACCACCAGGATGTGACAAACAACTAATAAATAGTTTTTTAACTTGATATCTGAAGAAGCTTCAGGAGTGCTGATTTGTGGAGGGGACTGGGATATCTGTCTGAACTCCTCAGCGGATTCCTCAAACAAAGGAAAAAAGATGCAACCAGAAACATGACATGTAAAAAGATTACTCAAAGAAATTGGCATGAGTGATAAGTGGAGAGAATTACTCCATCAAAATCAACGCTTCACTTTTTTTCCTACTCTCATCGTGTGCACTCGAGGATTGATTATTTTTTCTATGTTTACCCCAGACAAACATAGAATCTCAAAATGCGACATGTGTAGGAGACATTTCTGATCCCGCAGGGGTGTACATGTCTCTACACTTTGACAGTGAGCCAAAAGAGAGTTTATGGAGACTAAACACAGGACTTTTAAATGACACTAATTGTCAAGAGTATGTAACAAAAGAAGTCAAAGAATATATGACTTATAATGATAATGGAGCCGTGTCTCCAAGGACCCTATGGGATGCCTCGAAAGCTGTCCTCAGATCAGAGGCGAACTTATTATGTGGTCATCTCATAAGAAAAAGGAGAAAGAGAAAGAAGTTAATGACTTAAACGAAAGATTAAATTCTCTAGAGATAGAGCATGTGAAGTCAAATGACAAAGACATTTTCAATCAGATTGTGTAAATCAAACAAACTCAACATTTATGAAAAACAGATGGAGAAAAAAGCTAAATTCATTAAGCAAAGTTTCTATGAAAACAGCCCAAAGTAAAAAAAAAAATACTTGTGTGGAGGATACGAAAGCAACAGGCAGAGATTCATTCCTAAAATGAAAGACCCCGAAAACAACAAAATAGGTCACAAACTAAGTGAAATTCGGAAACCATTTGAGAAATACTACACAAAACTTTACACTCAATCTCAAGCAGCTGATCTTAGTGGTGTCCAAATTTCTGACGTTGTTGGATTTACCAACGATTGGAACAGAGCAGAGTAAACTATTGACCAAGGAAATAAATGAGGAGATAAGGCAATATCAAGACTGAAAGCACAAAAAATGCCAGGTGCAGATGGTTATCCATCAGAGTGGTTTAAAACATTTAAGCAAATCTTAGTACCATGACTGAAGAGCTGCTTTATCTATATCCTAAAAGGTGGAGAGCCCCTTTTGTCCTGGGGACAAGCAATCATTTCAGTAATTCCTAAACCAGGAAAAGACAATGCAGAATGTGGTTCTTATAGACCTATATAACTTTTAAACATTGATCACAGCCTGTTTGCATCAATATTGGCACAACATTTAGAAACTTATTCCAGATCTAATAGACACGGATCAGACAGGTTTTTGTAAAAAACAGACACACCCAGGACAACGTGAGAGGTGCACTCCATCTTATTGACTTAATGAGTCATAGCACAACAAAATCTGTTGTCATCAGTCTTACTGCTGAAAAGGCTTTGATTCTGTCCAATGGGAATATTTATATTTGGTTATCAAATGTTTTAGTTTTAAAAATCAGGTTGTAGGATGTATAAAATCTCAATTAACAGAAATTTTACTGATGTGATTCACCTCAGTAGGGGATGCAGACAAGGATTCCCCCCTTAGCCCAACACTTTTTGTGCTGTCTCTCTAACCTTTGATATAAACAATCAGAGAAGATAATAATATAACAGGTGTATACAATATAAGATATGTGCCTACGCAGATGACATTTTGTTAACCCTCTCAGACCCTGACACGTTAACCAAAATTATTGTCACTTCATATAATAAATGTGTTTACTCTCTGGTTATAAATCAAACCTAAACAAGACTCAAACCCTTATTTTTAAGAATACACCACAGGAAAACATACACATAATGATTCAGTTTAAATGGAAAGAAGGTGTCATCAAATACCTTGGACTACAATTACCTAAAGATTTATCACCAATCTATGACCGCAATTATACCTCCATAAAAGTAGAAAATAAAAATGACCTTTGTCGCTGGTCACTTCTGCCAATGTATATATATATATATATATGACCGGATAGATGGGATTAAAACAAAAATACTTTCCAGGCTTCTTTTTCTCTTTCAATCTTTACCGGTAGAAATACCTTCAAGACAATTCACTGAATGGAATAGAATGATTTCTGGTTTTATTTGGGAAAAGAAAAGACCTCGGGTTAGACTCCAGACATTATAACGTCTGCTAGAATTTATAGCGTATGTACATATGTTTTGTTAAAAGTATTATCAAAATGTGCTCATTACAGTAAACGAATTGGTGAACATATTTCAGAGGGTTTAAAAGTTCATATGAGGTAACAATGAAGAGTGAATGTTCACAAAAGGAAGTTAATACAGAGTGGAAAACTTTAAGTCAGACAAAACCAGGAAGTTCATACAGAGTGTTCATGTGCTGAGATTTGACAGCGTAGGTGAAACAGGGTTTAAAGTTCAGATGTAGAGAAAAGTTCAACCCTTACTATGGAGATCTGTAAGTGATGACTTGGTGGCAAACAATTTTTTTTGTGTGAGTGTGTTTTAACATCTCCTTATTAGGTAAACATCCACTTCTGTTCCACCACAAGAACAAGAAGGAGCAACGACCACGTGGAAAAGTGATGTTTGGACCCAGTCTGCACCGGAAGACAACACCTGAAGAACAGAAAACTGAATGTCTAAGTAGGAGGATCTTTGACTATAAAAGGGTACAGGGAAGGTTAGTCCGGGTTCATTTCTTCATGAACTGACCCCAGCACTTGTCTGATTGTCAGGGCTACGTAATTTGAACCCAGAGACTCTATTAAACATTCTTGACTCATTGTAATAAATAAATCGAGCTTCAGCTGAGAACTCAGACGTCTCTTCGTCGTTTCTTCCTCACATTAACGACCATGCAGGAAAATGGTGAAAGGTAATTAGGAAGCTAAGATATGGAGTTAAATTTGTGCCACTAGAAACTGAATTTGAATTTTTGTATCGAATTTGAAAAGCATGTTTTGAAATTGCATTTATCCGTTTTGAAATTGTATCTTACCTTCTTGAAAATTCAGATTCAATTTCAATACAGAACAACATATTCAATTTCAATTCAAAACAACAAATTCAATTTCAATACAGAACAGCACATTCGTTACATGGTCTGAGCCCATAGGGAAGACTAGTCGAGCACAGATGTGGTGTCTTCAATTACGTCCGTGGACCATCCCTCACTTTCTGTAACTGTGATTCATCTACTCAACGACTTCTCACCTGATGAGACAGAGCCATCTCAGCTTTATCCAAAAACAAAGGACTGAAGAATCAGGTTTTCTTAAACTTAAAATGATTAATTTTACCTTCATGTCGAGGGAGAATAAATGAAAACTAAGCCGTAGCATTACTGTGGCTCTTTGGGCTGGTTATTGATACAGTACAGGAGCTGTATTCTGTTACAGAGATACTTAGCTAATCTAAAATACGTATTTAGTTATATGCTGAGATTATTTAACATGTCTTGTGCAGTAACGTCATATTGGTGTGTGTATGAACTACATATCCTTGGCTACTGACTGAAGCTTTACTGTACTGTTAATAATCAGCCCTGAGAGCCACAGTAATGTAGGGCTTATGTATTGTATTTTACTCCAGATATGAAGAAAACTTTGATCATTTCTAGTTTCAATCAGAACTGATTCTTCAGTCCCTGGTCTTTGGACATCGTTGAGCACTGCTTCGGTTTGTTCTGCTCAGGTGAGGAGTGATGATGAGGTGATGACAGCTAACGTCCACCACGAGAGAGAGAGCACCGTGTTTCTGTATGTGTGTGTGTGTGGTTCTGCACTCGCTATCAATTAAAAAAACTGAAACATTCGTCTGCATTTCTACATAGTAAGCATAATACGGATAAAAGTCTCACTCCTATCAAGTTTGGTGCTCAGGTGAGGAGTCGTTGAGTAGATGATCACAGTTACAGACAGCGAGGGATGATCTGCGGACGTAATTGAAGACACTGCCCGACTAGTCTTCCCTATGGGCTCAGACTATGTAACGGACGTGCTTGAATTTGTTGTTTTGTATTGAAATTGAATCTGAATTTTCAAGAAGCTAAGATACAATTTCAAAACAGATTAATTCAATTACCAAACATGCTTTTCAAATTCAATACAAAAATTCTAATTCAGTTTCTAGTGGCACAGGTTTCACCCTGTACTAAGAGTCCATAAAACTAATTATTAAGTAGTACCATCTTTGGGCAGGGGAAATTGTTAGTACCTCTCACGTCCCAAAGATAAAGGTGGCTTTGCCATGTTTGGAGGATTACTACAGAGCAACACAGTTGCACACTCTGGTCTGATGGTGTGATTCAAATTGTGAGTCCAAATGTAAAGGCTTGGAAAAGAGTAAAAAAAATAAAAATACCCTGCAATCCTTAACAGGAGATAAAACCCAAATTATTAAATATTTAGAATAAACATTTAGAGTACTGGACCATCTGGAGTGCAGCCCCCTTCAACATCTGGAATGAAATGCATTAAGATAAGAAATAAGAAAAAGTGCTTGAATCCTGCACTGGGTGGCCTATGACACTGATTTTACATCAGCCAGACTTGACAGCAGGTTTAAAAACTGGATGACGAAAGGTATCACTTCATATCGTGTAATATCCTCCAGCAAAGTTTTGTTTTGTTTTTCTTTCATTTCAAAAATTCAAAGGAAGATTTTTTCTGGAGAAGCAGGACTTTTTCGGATATTGTCAATGAAGGAACTGCTTTGACCAAAACATCAGACGCAAAGAGGAGGAAGAAATGAGTTTTGTCAAAATTTTTCTTGAAGCAGTGAGAGTGGATACTAACAAAAAAACCGATTTTATATATATATATATATATATATATATATATATATATATATATATATATATATTTTTTTTTCATTTACAGAACCATATGTTATGTCAAAACATATATGTACATGTATGTATATATACATATATATAGCTCTAGAAGAAATGAAGAGACCACTGCAAATTTTTCAGAAATCAGCATCTCTACATATTTGAAAATTTTACTCAAACAAATACCTATAAATAGCAAAATTAGAGTCTCTACCAAATTCAAAGTGATCTCTTAGTATTTTTCCAGAGCTATAGCTCTCTCTCTCTCTCAATATATATATATATATATATATATATATATATATATATATATATATATATATATATATATATATATATATGAGTGTGTGTGTGTGTGTGTGTGCGTGTCTATGTATATATGCATATACATGTTTTTTTCTTTTTATATCCCCTTATTTTGCAAATAACTTCTTCCCTGATAAAAATCATGGACTAATTAGAAACCTTTCTTAGACGTTAAAGAACTGGGGTCCGTTTCACGAAGCAGGTTTAACAATCTCTGAGTTAAACCCTGAACTCTGAGTTGATCTCCTCTGAGAAAGAAAACTCTGAATGTTCGGTTCCAGAACAGCGGAATTGAGTTTGTTTGATCAACTCAGAGTAGTTTCACCTGGACTTACGCGCGTGCACCACCAGCATTAGTGGAGCCCCGATTCGACGAGTCACCATGGCAACGGGGAAGCGGAGGGCGCGCGTTTTTTAACCCCGCGAGAATTGGAAATCTTAATGCGCTCATACAGCGAATTTTAACATGATTTTAGGAAAAAAGTGCAACACCACAGCAGCTGCAAAAGAGAGGGAGACGGTGTGAGAGAACATCGCTGCTCTGGTCAATACGTAAGTTTAAATGTAGTCCTGCAATCACAATAATATTACAGGGAAAACTGCTGAATGTAGATCATTCATTTATTTAATTTAGATGCAATCCTGCGGGGGAGAAGCGCACTTGGCTGAAAGTTAAGATGAAATATAAGAACATTGTTCAAACAGGTGAGACCTCCACATAATCTCACGGTTTTACCACATTTTGATCACGTTTTACATTGTAAAATAAATATTACGTGGCTTTTTGACTGTGCAGTTGTTTTATCTCCAACATAATGCTGTTTACACACACATCAATGTCTTCTCAACCTGCATACAGTTGCCTTGCATCTCCGATATTATTATAAAAAAATAAATAAATAAATACCTGCCATTTACAAAAAATTGGAGCACAATTCACAATATCAACTGGGATGTGAGAGACTACGGCTGGTAATGTTACAAATGTAAAGACGGATTATTGTGTCTGTAAATGATGGACTGTGATGTGAAACTGTAACGTTTAAAAAAGAACGAGAATTGTCTGGAAATGTCAGAACATCCATGCGCGCTCTAATGATAATCTCCCGAAAAATATTAAAAATATTAATATTGATAATGCTGCACCTTCATCAACGAGTTCATTGTCAAAAGGACATGCTACGTTTGTGACAAAAGTCGAGTTGTATGTTTCTTAAATAACAGACAGCTGAACCATGTTACGCCAAAACTCGCCGCTGACTGAAAGAATGAGGAAACCAAATATGGTGTGTGGTTGAAAGAGGGCGGAGACAGAGAGAAACTCCAGGTTCATTGACAAAAACCTGGTCCCGACCAGGTTAGTTTCACAGCGTCTGTTACTACAGTAACTGACCGAGAGCTGAAGTTACCTCTCTTTGAGAAACAGGTTAGAGTTACCCCTCTTTCTCTGTTTGAGTTACCTCGATTTTTGAAACGGAAAATTCAGAGTTTCCCTCATTTCAGGGTTAATAGACTCAGAGTTTTCACTAAACCTGTTTTGTGAAACGGACCCCAGGAATATATTTATGTCAACACACATTTGTTTATGGGTGTGGCTGAAAGTTGTTTTTTTTTCTCCTTTCTCCAAGTTATTTCCACAATCTGTTCTGTAAATGGCAAAAAAAAGCAAGAGAGAACAATGTTAAGGCAAAACTTTTTTTTTTCTTTAACTCATGCTGGTCCTGTCTATCTGATGCTGATAAGTTTGTTGGTTTGTTTATTTATTTATTGTATACTTGTTAAAATAACAAAAAAATAAAGTGTTAAAAAAAAGTCACAAATAATTTTACATGTAAATAGCATTGCATGGAACCATCCGTGTAATTTTCAATCAATTCTGTGTAAGAAAACCAAAGTTATGACTGAATGAATTTTGAAATTGGGTCAAATTGACCCAAAGACAACAGGTGGGTCAAGTTCATCGACTTGAGGGTCCATCTTGGCCCATTATCACAAAAATTATATTTTTTTATCTAGCTTTTAGGATCAGCCTATCACAGCTTTGCAACAGGGCCAACGACACCTCCTCACTAAAAAAGGAGTTTCTATCCATTCCTCACTCAGAGTTCTCTAAGAATGTTCTGGAATCACTCCTAAGCTAAGACGCCTTGTTTCCAAAAGAAAACTTAGAGCTTTCTGACAGGATTCTCAGAATCTTTCAGAGTAGGGGTCCAGCTCTTATTCGATGTTCTCTCTAGATGTTTTTATGCTCTAACCTGTGTCAGTTTGTACATGTGAATTAAGTATAATCCATTTTAAAACTGTCTGCAGGTCAGAGTGGTGTGAGATGTAGAAAAGTACTCTTACTCCATCTGTCGCGTTGTGTTCACGATTGTTTCCAGACTGATCTGCCAGTTACTGATGTCTCCTTTGATGAAGCCAGCAATGACGATAAAAACCAGAACAGCTACATTCACTGCAGTAAAAACTGTGTTCACGACCGCTGACTCCTTCACACCATACGCAAGAACCCCTGAAATTAAAGAGGGTTGGGGAATGGAACTGCATGCATATTAAATCAATTCAAACGATTTATTTTTACGTACTCTCACAGATTGTACCTGCAAGTAGCATAATGAGCCCAGCAGCAAAGAAGTCTGGGTAAGGAGCCAGACCAGGGGAGTTCATGGGGGTGTGTTCGCTCAGAGTTTTAGCAATAACGTTGTCGATAAGGTCATCAAAGGTCCCGGTCCAGGCCTTAGCTACACTTGATGTTCCTAAAGAGAAAGACCAAATGTAGAGATGAGATAATTTTTACCAACATCACAAGTCAGCGAGCAGGCAGGAGGAGGCAGGTGATCAGAGAATGAGTTCAGGGTGCACAAACTCATCAACATCAGAGAAAACAAAGAAGAGATGGTGGATTTTCTGAAGTACTGGCTCACTTCATGGACTCTGGTGCTGGTGTAAAGCTGCTGTACTGTCCCTGCTGATCTATATTTTTCTTTCTCCTTGACTTTGACTGAAGTCAATTCTTTTTTAACTCCACTTTTATCTGTGTGTAATGACCTTTACTTACTCTACTTTTGAGAAATACTAAGATAAAACAATCCTTTCTTTAACCCACAATGGAAAGATTTACATTTTTACAGCAGCAAATAGCACAGATTGCAAACATTAAAGGAACAGCCTTACACAGTTTAGTAAAAATAGTATATATACTAAATTAATTTAAAATGTTGGAACACCTAAAAACGATGAAAAGAGCAACAACAATCAAAAACATTTACAACTACTATCCCCTTCCCATGCTTAATTTCATTTATTTATTTTTCCATATACCTTAAAGACTTCTAATTTAACTTATCTAATTTTACTGTTCAAGTATCTTCATCACTGACTGATATGAAATGCTTCATCTGTTGATCTCGCTGGATATTGATGACTGAAATTCCTAATGTACCCATGGCTTTTCTATATTTAGGATAAAGTTAAACAATATAGAAATAAATCCATAAGCTCCACATTCTGAAACAGAAATCCAGAGTAGTACACTACTAAACAGACGGGATGACAGTCTCTAATTGGACGGTGCTCTGGTTCAGAAACTCTCTAATATTTTGTGTCGCGGAGTTAAATGATAGAGAAAAGACAGAGCTGAAATCAGTCTCTGAAGATAAATCTGTTTTTAATTTACCTGTATCAGATTCATCACCTTATAATTCAGATAGTTATATAAAATAGAGCAAAAACAGTAAACTATGATCTGTTATTTCCTCTATTTTCCTGCAACTTCTCTTTCTTTATAGAGAGATTTTGAGTCACAGAGAAAGTCTGTCAGGATAAAAACACGTTACATTTCAGTTTAAGGAGTTTCATTCATGAGCAGGAAGTTTGTAAAGAAATACAAGATTTCTATTTTACCCTGAAATCTAACTTTTCTAGTGTCCCTATAGATTACAAGTTTCAGAGTTCACGGTCAGATACGTTGTGGATAAATGATAAATGATTAATAAATAATCCAATAATGACACATTTAACCCCCAAAGCGATCAGTGCGCTTCTCAACTGGACACAGAATAAACATAGCTCAGGTTTTCTTCATGTGTAAATGTTTGTTGAACAGATTAAAAACTAATATAAAGCTCTGTTAGTGTTTATATTTTATTAGAGTTATTACAGCACATGTGCAGACACAAACAGCTGTTAGAGCTGAATGATGATCCTGATCACTAAAAGACCTCACGTCATAAAACACCCCTGAAGGAAAGGACGTCTCATTTTTCTTAAAATGTATCTCCTCATCTCCTCGCTTCTCTTTTCATTTCTTCGTGTCTCTCTCACCATCTCTGGTGGGCGGGACTAAGAAGCAAGTGAACGATGCAAGTGGAGGAAGGAAGGATGAAATTTAGCGTAAATGAGACAAAGCCCAGATGTCGCCCTTTACCAGGAAATGTCCTCCGTTTAGGTGGTAAAATTATCTCCAGGTGACTTTGTAAAATTCCTCAAAATGTCTGTTATTTTTTTTTTTTAATTTGTTCTACAGACCATTTATGATTATGATTGTTTGTGCTGAGCTCTCAGTCAGAAAATGTTAAAGTGGAAATGCACTTTTACTGACCAACTGCAAATGTACAGTTGTGCCT
Source organism: Thalassoma bifasciatum (assembly GCA_008086565.1). Classification (NCBI taxonomy): domain Eukaryota; kingdom Metazoa; phylum Chordata; class Actinopteri; order Labriformes; family Labridae; genus Thalassoma; species Thalassoma bifasciatum. Next base: position 43,462 of record RPOG01000644.1, read on the forward strand.
CTGTTTTTGTCATGGTCATGACCAGTGGGAGGAATTGTTTTGGTCCATATGAAGTCAAATTTGGATTTAAATAAGGATTTTTTTTGGGGGGGGGTTCTGCAATAAAAGTCAAACTTTTGAGCCACAAGGGTCAAATTTTTGAAACGAAGTCAATTTCTGCAATGAAAAGTAAAACATTTGAGCCGAAAAGCAAATGTTGACCTTAAAAGTAAAATTAATGAACAAACAAGTCATCAAATTCTGGGATAAGTCATAATTTTGAGACAGGTCAAATTTATGTGAAAAGTCAAACATTTGAGCAAGAAGGTCAAAGACTTGAGATAAAAAGCAAATATTTTGAGATATTCCATAAAAAAAATCTGGGATAAATAGTCTAAATATTCTCAATTACTCAAAATTATGAGAAAAAAGTTAGATGTTTTTTTTAAATTGTTATTTTACCTAAATTTTTTGTACTTAATGTGTGCACAAAAAAATAAAAAAAGAGGAAGGAATCTAAACAAATCTGGGTTCAAATGTATTGGGCATTGAGCTGCTTTGTCATCGTTGTGTAACTTTGGCTCTGTACCCCGTGTGCCCTCTACAAGAGGTTAGGTAGGGAGTCTTCTTTTTGGGGTTTGGAATATGGTCACCCTGCACATATGGAAGGATGAATAAATGACCAACAGTGGGACCATGTGTTTTAGAGATCGAAGATTTAGGAACCACTGCATTTTTCACTATTTCCACACGGTTTCTACCTTTTGACAGACTTAAAATTATCACTGCAAGTGTTCTTTCACCATGTGTGTTACTCACCAATGACGTAGGACAGCAGCAGGTTCCAGCCGGTCACAAAGGCCCACACCTCACCGACTGTTACATAGCTGTAAAGGTAAGCCGAGCCAGTCTTTGGGACTCTGGCTCCAAACTCAGCGTAACACAGCCCAGCAAACACCGAAGCCACCGCCGCCACCAGGAAGGAGATAATAATGCTGGGACCAGAAACCTCTCTGGCCACCTCTCCAGACAGCACGTACACACCAGCTCCAAGTGTGCTGCCCACACCCAGAGCCACCAGGTCCACGGTGGTCAGGCATCGGCAGAAGTTAGACTCTTCTCCCTCTGGTTCCAGAGGCTTCTTACGGGTCAGAGTCCGAATGAAGCGTAACACTTGAGCACAGTATACTGTGCAACCAGAGGCACTGTGAAAAATAAGGATATGTGTGAATCAAACAAGCGAACAGCTGTTATAAAGCCCACCATTAAACTTGGGTGAATTAACAGCTTATCTAATGCAAACATGATTAAATAGAACCCAAAAAGGCCTCCATACAACAAATCCCATGAGTAGTGCAGATGAAATGACTCATTACCTGTCAGCCATGTTCAGTCTGTGTTTAGACCACTGCCAGTATTCAGTCAAATAAAAAGCAGCTTGTGTTCACTGCTGCTACAGTTGCTGCTGGTGTGAGATGGACTGAGATGGATTGGAAAGGGAAAACGTCAGACTACCTCAGCTCATAGCCTGCAGCTCTCCTTCCAGTCTGAAAAAAGCCAGGCCACCTGCTACAGCTGCACACCTGAGCTCATTTACTCAATCAGTCCAGAGGGTGAGATCCTGATCAGCTGATTTCTGCACAGCTCAGGCTGGCAACATCAGAGAAAATAAACACCTTTTTATTTGCAGTTGAAAAGATGCACCAGCATTTCAGATCTGCATTCCTGTTAATATGTCATTTGACAAATTGTGAAAGACCTCATGTTGGAAAGAAATGACAAAGACTGTAACAGAGCAGCCAAAGGTCAGGGGGATGAAAGGGCTGCAAATGCAGGAATGATGCAAATCGAAAACACATCCAAAAGTTGGAAACAACAGTGGAAAGCTGGAAACACAAATTTAAATTCATGCTGTTAAAGTCTGATTGATAGAAGACGTGTTACAGGACTCAATAGAATCAAAATCAACAACAGTAGGCAGTAGAAAACAACTGGAATGAAATAAATATACAGGATTTCCATAAAGTCTTATTGCAATTAAAAAAAATGTATACAAGCAAATGAACAGATAAATATGCGAAAATTGTTTCAAAATGAGTAGTAGATTTTGCAGTTTTTAACTAATTCAATAGAGAGTAAATTTCTAACACCAACTCGATGTTTCCTCAGATGTTCTTGTTTGTCCAACTCAGTCCCTGTCTCTGTAAATTTCTTGTGCCATGGACAACAGACAGATCAATATCTCTCATACTTATTTCTAAAGTTTTGTTGAGTCTGTATTTCTGATTTTGTTTGAACAAACCACGACATATGTTTTGCCATTTCTCAAAGGGAAGCCATTTTGAGGGGTTGGCCATCAATTACAGATGGCCTGTCTTTGGGTGGAGCTACGGGAAAAGTGTTTGAGGCCCACCTACTCCAACTTGTTGTTAACCAGTTTGAGGATCCTTATGAGACATCCCAGGGGCTGTTTATTGAACATTTCACCCCAAATTGCAAAAAGCGCAATCTAATAAATGTATATACACAGATAAACCAAGGGACTGATCTACTTAGATCCCAAATAATGACTAAGGTGTGTAAACTAAAAAGCTGCACAAACCATTAGTGGGCATGTTGCAGGTGATCTATGAGGATAGTGTGCGCAGTTGATAACAGGTACAAAAGTGGCGCAGTCCTTCAGCTGAGCCTAAAAGTTTACACCCCCCAGCAGAATTTCAGATTTTTTGGCCTTTTCTCAGAAAATATGAATGATAACACAAAAACCTTTCTGTCACTCATGGTTAGTGGTTGGTTAAGGACATTTATTGAAAAAAAAAATATAGTTTACTCTTTTTTAATCATTAAGACAACAGAAATTAAAAAATGACCCTGTTGAGAAGTTTACACCCCCCAGTTTTTAATACCTTGTATTTCCCCCTTTAACATCAATGACAGCTTGAAGTCTTTTGTGCTCGTTGTGGATGACGGTCTTTATTTTCTCAGATGGTAAAACTGACCATTCTTCTTGGCAAAAAGCCGCCAGTTCCTGTAAATTATTGATCTGTCTTGCATGAACTGCAGGTTCGAGGTCTCCCCCTACTGGATCAATGATATTGAGGTCAGGAGACTGAGATGGCCACTTTAAAACCTTCACTTTATTCTGCTGTAGCCAGTGGCAGGTCCACTTGGCCTTGTGTTTTGGATCATTTTCATGTGTGAACGCCCAAGTACGTCTCATGTGCAGCTTCGGGGCTGATGAGTGTAAATTTTCCTCCAGTATTTTCTGATAACATGCTGCATTCATCCTTCATTCATCAGTTTGGACCAAGTTTGATGACTTTGTTCCAGAAGTTTTGAGGCTTGTCTCTGTGCTGTTTGACGTATTGTAAGCTGGAAACTTTGGCATTTGCGTAGAAATGACTTTCTTCTGGGGACCTGGCCATGCAGCCCATGTTTCTCCAAGTGTCTCCTTATTGTGGATCCTGAAACATCCACCCCAATTTTTTTCAGAGAGTCCTGTATTTCAGCTGAAGTTATTTGAGGGTTTTTCTTTGCATCTCAAACAATTTTCCTTGCAGTTTGAACTGAAATTTTTGTTGGTCTACCTGACCTTGGTTTGGTTTCAACAGAATCCCTCTCTCTCTCTCCACTTCTGAATTAAAGTTTTAACAGAGCTTCTTGGCATCCTCAATTCCTTGGATACCTTTTTAAATCCCTTTCCTGTTTTACATCGTGTGGTTATCTTGTCCCGCAATTCTTTTGCTTTCTCCATGACTTAAAAACCAGAAACTTCAACACAGCATTGAGTGAAAGATGCACATGTCTGTCAGAAGCTCAGAAACTAACTGAGCTTTTATACATACACTGATTACAAGCAAATAGATCACAGGTGAGGATGGTTACCTTTAGTGGACATTCAAACACATTTGTGTCATATTTTGTGCATTTATCAGGCCAAAACCACCAGGGGGGGTAAACTTCTTAACAGGGTCATTTTTGAAGTTTCTGTCGTCATTGTGATTTAAAAGAGTAAACTTTTTTTTTTTTTTGTTTCAATAAATGTCTTCACCCAACCACTAACCATGGTTAGTGGTTGGGTGAAGAAAGGTTTTTGTGTTAACATTCATATTTTCTGAGAAAAGGCCAAAAAATCTGAAATTCTGCTGGGGGGTGTAAACTTTTAGGAACAACTGTTGCTATTTAAATGAGGATTAAGCGTGTGCTACCATCTGTCTCCATAGAGAGTTTGGAGGCAGAATGGCTGTAAATGAAAAATGATGTTTGGAGCTATGGAGTTGGAGACTTAGGTGGAGGATACAAATAAGATTAAGAGACAATATTAACATATATGTCAATCTGTGGTTTTCTATTATTTGAACAGGAAGAATGGACGTAACGATCACTTTCAAGTTTGATACATCCCTTTTCGGGTGCTATATGATAACATTTTCATCTCCTCCTCCCAATTTTTTGCATTTTCTGAAACTCAACATGCATTCTACGTATTCATGAAGGCAGACACAGTAAGTGCATAGCATGTTCTATTTTGCTCCTTTCACAGACTCAGTCCATGGTGAACTCGGTTAGTACATCAGCTTTGTGTGTGTGCGATCAAGTTTGCATGTGTGTTTTCAGAAACAAATCTATAGATCAGGACCTCAGGGACTGAAAATGGTCAAGTATGCATGTTGGGACTGTAGTTGAGTGGTGCAACAACAACTGTTGGAAACAGCCTCCAAATCATTTCAGCAGGTCTCTTGAAGATCTGGTGCAATTTTTGATGGCAGAGTGTTGTGATCAGTTTGCAGATTGATTCAGGGATTTCAGCAACATGAGGAAATGTCCAGCTGTGAAAAACAGAATAATTTTTTCAACATGGAACTGTTTGCTCATTAATGTGACTGAACAATCCATCACAAGTAAGTCTTCATTAATACGCAACTTTTCAGCTTAACCATCACCCGACTGATAGCACTTTAAAGCAAGTTGTTGAACGGGGCCCAGCATGAGCCAACAGGGAGTGAATGCTAATCTTCCTGTTCCTGTTGTTGGTGAACCAAATAACAGGGCTCTTAATCACATGCAGGTTGATATAAAATTTATTGATTGATGCAGCAGTGAACTGGAGGTTGTCCTTCAAACACTTAATGGCACTTCAGCCTGGTGTTAGAAGCCTCTGTGCTGTAATACATGTTTGATATCACTAGATGGCAGAAAGAGTATGATGAATAAAAGCCTGTGTGTGTCTGTAGGTGACCCTGTGACTTGGGTCTCAGTTGATGACATAATCCCTCATCTCTGAATGAAAAGATGGAATTCTGTTTGTAATTTAGAGAGTTGGATGGAGATCACGAGGGTTATCTGATCATCTGATGGAGGAGTGGTTACAGCCATCAGATTTGCACCTGTTTTTTATTTTTTTTTTAGTGATGAAGAATAATTATAAAATCACAAAAAGTCCATTTGGTAGAATTCAGTGTAGCATTTTTTTTTTCTTTCATCTGGTGCAATGAATAAGATAATGGCTGGTTCATGCATGTGTGGGTTCTCTCTAGCTTCCCCCAACAGTCTGGAAACATGCTCATCAGGTCGATCAGTCACTCTTAAACATCCATGGGTGTGTGCATGAATGGTTGTGTTTCTACATGTCCATCCTGTGATTGGCTGGAGACCTCTCTAGCTGCACCCTGAAGTTGTAAAAACACTTGGTGAATGTCACACTTTGGCTCCATAGATCTGATCCAATAGTCCAGTGTGTATTTCATGTGATAAAATCAGGATGATGTGTTTATGGCTCTATCTCCCCTCCCCCTTCTTCAGCTTTGTGCTCCATAGTGTGTGAGGAATGCCCTTCCTTTGCTCTGTCAATTAATTATTTAGCCTAAATGATTAATACGCACAATGTGACCACAAAAAGCACCTATCATCAAACACAAAACCCCCACTGCAACACTCTGTGTAGAGGAATGCTGTTAGTGTGGATGGCAGGAAGCCAGCAGAGCGTGTATGTGCATGTGTGTGGATGCGTGTGTGTGTGTGTGTGTGTGTGTGTGTGTGTGTGTGTGTGTGTGTGTGTGTGTGTGCATGTATGTGTGGTCCAGGTCGCTGTAAAGTTGTTTTCTACACACTCTATCCGCTCTAATGGACTGGTAATTGTTTGTAGCGTATTGAAGCAATTTCTGGTCTTGGCAGCGGTGGGGAATCGATGCTGTTTGTCATTGCTCTCACTGTGTTGTACGGTCACACCTATTTGTACACGAGTGTGTGTCTGTATCTGTGTGTGTCAGGTAAGCATCAGAAGTTGAGGCTGGTCACCATAGAAACCTGCAGGGCAGGGCGGGGTGGTCTCCTCAGTAAAGATGGTGTTAGTGGGTAAAGGAGTATCCAGGGTGAAGCATCAGTCACTGAGCCAACAGGCTGGAAACCCTGAGCTCCGGCTGAACAGAGCTCCTCCACTGTACACTAATGAAAGGAGAAATATTCACTGTGAAGGCAGAGCCAGCAGATAAATCTGTCCTCTGATGAAGAGCAGCTCAGTCCCTTATGCAGCAACTCACACATCCTGACTCTTCAAACACAGGAGCTTGTTGGTCCTTCACCTGAAAGTATGATGCTACGTTCCTCCTGAGCATCACTTTTACAAGCAGTCTCAAGCTGGCTTTAACAGTCAAGTAAAAGAATAAATACAGATGGATATGCTTCACAATGGTAGTATAAGCTATTCAAGTTAGAGAAACCTGCCTTTCCTCGCTCAGATGAGAGATCCTTTCATGCCCAAAGTGCAGTCCTCAGGTTTCCACTATCCTATTACATGACTACAATAAGCTTGATTTCATCGCACAGCAGCAAGATTACATTTCAGTTTCATCCCGTCCAAGAAACATAAAAAAACTGTGACCTATAACAGGGGGAGGACAGGAGCAGGACTGTGGGACAGCCAGCATGTGCTGCACCCCGTTTCACTAGATAAGAAAAAGGAGAAACAATAGAGAGGAAGAGGGAAAAAAAGCAAATTCCAGATCAGGACCCTGTGTGTGTGTGTGTGTGTGTGTGTGTGTGTGTGTGTGGCTGGTGGTGGCTGGTGGTGGTGGTGGGGGTCGGGGGGGGGCAGTGTGGGGTTAGGAAAATTAAACCTTACCAAATAAGCAACATAATAAATCTTTACAACAAAACTGGAAGAATTGCACATGCAGTAGGGGGAAAGGTGTTGGGCAGGGAAGGTGTCGCAGCACAGACACAGAGGAATGTGTACGCAGCCTCACTTACCTTACCAATGTAACCACAAGTCCGAATGAGATGATCCAGTTTCTTCTGTCGCACCTTTCTGTCCATCTCTGTCATCTGTATTTTTTCTCTTTTTCAAATCAACATGCTCTCTGCTGATGCATGCAGCCTTTTGACAGTGCAGCTTAAAAAACTGCAGGTTAAAGAAAATAACTTAAAAATAATATTTTGAAAGACACTCAGAAATCAGTAAACCACAGAGGACATTTTTGTACGTTTGAGTTCGCTGCATTAAAAAGTGTCATCTGAGACTGGTGTCACAGACCGAGTCTTGCTGATTCTGCCTCTGTTTATCATCAATATGAGCAAGGATCAGACTGTCACTCCAGTCTATAAACAAGAAAAGGGCAAGATGAGGAAGAATAACAGCCAAAGGAGAACAGTGAGTTGTGGTGTGAGGAGAACCAGAGGAGAATGGAGCAAGTATCTTTGGGGTCTCGTTTATCTCTTATTTTTCTCATAAAACTTGCCCTCGCACAAAACAGGACCTGAAACTGGCACGTACGCTTTTTCCCACACAAAGATTGTGATCTATTAAAACAGACCTGAAGGTAAAATGTGCACACGGGTAAGCAAACTCAGACCCAGAGGTACATACAGGTACATTTTGGAGACTTGAGAAACTGGTGATAGACAGTGATATGTGAATTAGAGCCTGTAGATACATATCAATGTCTTTCCCACATTTTTTATCACTAAATATCAACCTTTACTGACAGATCTACATCACCTCACCTGAAAAGACACCAATGTGATCACTGATGTAGAGTTAAAAATGAGACAAACAGAAACCATAATCACCAGACAGGCCCACGTGTCATTAAAAACATGCCAGGATTCCCAGTTAGCTGTCTAATAAGATCTGTCACACCAGCCCTGACAGCTCTGAAGAAGGCTGAAGTGACAGTCCAAACTGTTAGCAGGGTAAGATAAGACATCTGAGTCTAGTTTGTCTGATATAAAAAGAACATTCTCTGCACACCAGTTTTTATTCATATCTTTCAGCAATGTGCATTTATCACCCATTGTGGTTTTTAGTTTTAATACAGATGCCTGCACAAAGACGCAAATAAATGCAGTTTCACAGTGGATCAAACCTTTGGTTATCAATAATATAGAGTGAAGCTGACAGACGTGTTCTCAAACATGTCAGATACACTCGGGTGTGATGAAGAAGGATGTTTTGACACATATAGGACAGGATGAATACAGAAGTGATGTGGTGTCATTCTCTGATTTTTGTGTAAGTTTGTGATCCTCTGCTGCTGTTAAGTACCCATATGTCCATTTAACCCACAATTCATTCACAAACTCCTCCATGTCTGGTCGGAAAGTTTCATTTGTTTGTTTAAACTTTAGGTTTTTTGCAGTGATCCAGCACCAGAAAACAAATCCTCCTCATTATTCATATGTATTTTTATCAAGAGTTGGTCATTTAAGGTTGATTATGGGCATGGAAGGCATGTAGTTTGAGGCTTCCCATTGGTATGCTTCTCCACCTCTCCTGATTTATAAAGGGAACATTGTGAGCAGAAGGGCAGACAAACAGTTTTAAGAATCTGAACCATATACCACACACACCATTTTTGAGTTTTGGGTGCACATTTATTTTCAGTGAGGATTCAACACACTCTTTTATAAATGAGGCCCCTGATACGTGACCTTGCTTAACTAACAATATCTAGCCGACTGCCATGTTCACATGAGTGTATTTAAAGTTTGAAATCAGAAGCAATAACTTAAACGATAAGTAGTAAGTGTAAGTTCTGATCATAGACCATTCAGTTGTAAGGGAGTGCTTTGTAAAAACACCAAATCTGAACTATGATTGACCACACTGTGAGAGGAAAAAGTGAAGAAAATGTGAAGACTTGTAGTGCTCAGCTCACGCTGCAGTCAGACTGAATTTCTAGCAAACCCTTGTTCACATCGGGCGCAGGGCTTCAGGCTGCTGCTGGTGCTGGTGAACCTGTAGTTGGCTGTGTTGAAGCAATCTCACCTGTACCTGACTCCTGTAACCCACCCAGAATGCTGGCTTGTCACAGGGCGCTTTATCTTCCTTCCACCATAGACAGTGGTGGTTTTTTTTTTCGTTTTTTTTTAACCTCTTAATCTGGACAAAACAAACCCAAGCACAAAAGCAAACTCAGTCTTATTTTCCTATTAGAGAAAGAGTCTACTCTTTCTCTAATAGGATATTATGGTTAAATATCCATATCCTGTCAAACTAGTATTTCTGCATCCAGCACAAACAAAAACATTTTACCATCTAAACCCTCCTGTTGTCTTCAGATTATTCTGCAGTCTGTTCTGACTGCATACAAAGGGCATGGAGAAAAATTTCCTCCAAATTATTTTTCTTTTTGTTTTTCTCAATGTTTCTGGAGACGTTTCCAACATATTCACATGTATTTGGAAACTACTTTTGATAGACCTTGTTTCTGTAAAAGTATACTTCTTCTTTGAATAAAAAATAAAAAGATATTTTTCTTTTCTTTTTATTTTTTTTTTGGCACTAAGGTTATTAACAGAGTGATGTGTTGACGTTATATCACAGACGGGTATTTGTCAAAGTGATGGCAGGACATTGTTTAATCATTTATTCTTTTTCAATGGCAGGAAGATGCTATATATTTATATAAAAGATACATAATTTAACAATAATATCCATAACTAATATTACATGTAAATATCATTGTATGGAATCATCCATGTAATTTTCTATCAAATCTATGAAAGAAAACCAAAGTTATTATACAACAAAATACTGTGGAAATCAGGTCAAATTCACCCAAAGACAGTAGGAAGGTTAAACATTCAATTTAACATTTTTTTTTTTTCAATTTTAAATGTATTATTACAGAAATTCAATCCTGGATGGCAGAAAGCTTCCTGCAGCTCAACCCGGACAAGACTGTGGTTTTAATCATCAATCCTAAGGCTCAGGGAGAGAATATTCAAACAAAATTGCAAGCACTGGGTTTAAACCCATCCAATCAAGTTAAGAATCTGGGCGTCATCTTTGACTCTGTATTCCTCACATTAAAAATATCATAAAAAACAGGATTTTATCATTTAAAGAACATAGCCAGAATCTGCCCCTTTCTCTCCCAAGCTAACACAGAGACCCTAATGCATGCTTTTATCTCCAGTCCTATTCACTATTACAATGCCCTGCTTTCTGGTCTTCCTAAAAGAAACATCTCAAGTTAACAACTTTTACAAAACTCAGCAGCTCGTGTGCTGACGAAGACCAGAAGGCGGGAGCATATTACACCAGTTTTAAAATCCCTGCATTGCGAGGGACACACAAAATCCTAACTAAAATTCCAGGAAAATTACCAAAAATTCGCAGAATCCCCAGAACCCGGAAGAATAGAGAGTCTCAACGAAAATGGTATACTCGGAAGCGTCTGGGACTCTAGGAGGCCGTGACCAGAAAATTTTTATGGGTAACAATTTTGAACATGAAAGCCACTCCGTAGAAAAGTTATGATATGCCCCCGTCTGTGGAACAGCCTGCTGGAGGACCTGAGGGCCGCAGAGAACGTTCATATTTTTAAAATATCATTTAGCTTTCAATTAATGTCCTATTTATTAATTAATTTATTTTATCTATTTATTTGTTTATTTTATTTTATTATTTATTTATCTTCATTTATTCATTTTCTGATCTTAGCCTTCTTTTACATATTTATATTCTTAGTCTATTTATGCTCTACGTATTTATATTTTTGACGGTTTTATGTTTTTATCTTTTCATCCCATTTCCAGTGTTTCCTCAGAGGGGGCCACTCTGTGCTGGGGGGCTGTGCTTGTAGCTGGGCAGATAATTGCATATTACAGGAGAATCGTTCACTTGCGGATAAAAGCACCAAAATTGGCACACATACTCCTTAGATGTTGCTCTTTTGAGAAAACCATCTGGCCAAATGAAAATTCAAGATGGCGGCCATTTTTCAAGATGGCCACCATTGAAAATACAGTAATATTGCATTTCGCCATAGAATCCCATAAACTTGTCCTATTTGAATGATCTTGGTGTCAAATTATACATTTTTCACTATGTAGAATCCACATTTGGACCCATGGACTTACTCAGTGGCTTCCTTGTACCATATTTTAGTCCTGGAATCCTAATATTCTGCTAAATATGAGGTTTACATTATGTCTGACTGGGGTAAAATGAATGGTAGTCTATCTTAGTGTTGTTAGAGGTTTAGTGTGTGCGTGTGTGATTGTGTGTGTGTGTGAGCCTGCCAAATTGTGTCTGAGTTAAAAAAAAA
>RPOG01000644.1:55723-97753 GCA_008086565.1 Thalassoma bifasciatum
TATCAAATCTATGAAAGAAAACCAAAGTTATTATACAACAAAATACTGTGGAAATCAGGTCAAATTCACCCAAAGACAGTAGGAAGGTTAAACATTCAATTTAACATTTTTTTTTTCAATTTTAAATGTATTATTACAGAAATTCAATCCTGGATGGCAGAAAGCTTCCTGCAGCTCAACCCGGACAAGACTGTGGTTTTAATCATCAATCCTAAGGCTCAGGGAGAGAATATTCAAACAAAATTGCAAGCACTGGGTTTAAACCCATCCAATCAAGTTAAGAATCTGGGCGTCATCTTTGACTCTGTATTCCTCACATTAAAAATATCATAAAAAACAGGATTTTATCATTTAAAGAACATAGCCAGAATCTGCCCCTTTCTCTCCCAAGCTAACACAGAGACCCTAATGCATGCTTTTATCTCCAGTCCTATTCACTATTACAATGCCCTGCTTTCTGGTCTTCCTAAAAGAAACATCTCAAGTTAACAACTTTTACAAAACTCAGCAGCTCGTGTGCTGACGAAGACCAGAAGGCGGGAGCATATTACACCAGTTTTAAAATCCCTGCATTGGCTCCCTGTGTGTTTTAGGATTGATTTTAAGGTCCTTTTAATGGTTTTTAAGCGTCTTAGGGGTCTTGGGCCTTCTTATCTCTCAGAGTTGCTTTTACCATATGAGCCTTCGCAGACCCTGAGATCCTCCGGCACTGGTCTTTTAAAAATACCCATTGTTAAAACTTGTACTTTCGGTGAGGCATCTTTTCAATACTATGGCCCCCGTCTGTGGAACAGCCTGCTGGAGGACCTGAGGGCCGCAGAGAACGTTCATATTTTTAAAATATCATTTAGCTTTCAATTAATGTCCTATTTATTAATTAATTTATTTTATCTATTTATTTGTTTATTTTATTTTATTATTTATTTATCTTCATTTATTCATTTTCTGATCTTAGCCTTCTTTTACATATTTATATTCTTAGTCTATTTATGCTCTACGTATTTATATTTTTGACGGTTTTATGTTTTTATCTTTTCATCCCATTTCCAGTGTTTCCTCAGAGGGGGCCACTCTGTGCTGGGGGGCTGTGCTTGGCTCTGGCTGGGTTGTCTCCTTCTCATGGTCATCAGCTTGGTCAGATGGGGGGTCTGCAGCTGTCCTTCGCTGCTGTGGGCCCCTCCCTGGCCTGTAGTCAGGTGTTTGTGGGGGTGGAGGCATCCTGGCTACGGGCCGTGTGCAGCTCCCCAGTGCAGATATGGCCTCCTGCATTTCCTGACCTGGTTCCTCTGTATTCAGCCACGTTTCTAAATGTGTGTGTTTCTGTGTGACACACACACACACACACACACAGACACACACACACATACTTACAATCATACTCACACCCTCCCTCACACAAAAATAGTCCCACCCCCGCACCCACCCTCCACCCCCCATACCCACCCTACCCCACCCCGAAAAATTGTACATTTCGTGAAACACGATGTAAAATTACATACTTTTCACGATATATTTATTTCAAACTATTGATTTTAATTTGATTTATTCATACACTCAAGGAAACACAATAAACATGACCTGGAACACCTGCTCTCACTCACTACCACCTAATATACACATTATATCAGGGCCGAGGTGGCGAACGCAAGTCCCTATTGTTACATCCAATGACACCATGGTGCAAAAAGAGTTTTTTTTTAAAGAGATTATTCCTGTAAATCTGTGCCTTCTTTCGTCTTAAAATTTATAAATTATGTGATTGACTTGTTCTACAGACACTCTAAGACCATTCTCAGTGTTAATTTGCCAAAAAAAACCCTTCATTTGCCTTTTAAGCTGTAATCATGTAATCAAAAGTCTCGAGTCTGCTGGACAGGAGCTGTTTTTGCTCTCATGCAGCAGGATAAAAGTACATGTGTGGTATATTATTCAGGATGCATAACATTATGGTGGGATCGTGTTTCTTTCATGAGGCCGTTTACTTTGAGATGACAATAACTGGAGCTAAACTGTTGTCTCCTGTATGTCCCTGTTACCTCATTATGTCTCCCTGTATTCTGCTTACTGAGGCTTTATATTAGAGCTCAGACACACAGGCCGAGTCACTGGATCACCAACAAATCAAGTGCAGCATCACCTCACATGCCTGTAACTCTGAGAAGCTTAGAGACCAAACACCTCCTCCTCCTCCTCCTCCTCTCTCATTAAGACAGCTCTCTCACTCTCCACTTGTTCTCTGCTTCACACCCTCAGAGGCCACTCTCAGCCCGATCCTGCGCCCTGAGTAATGGCTGAGAGGTGACAGCCGTTAAAATGTCGAGCCATTCATTTGCTACAGTGTGGCAGCAGAGCAGCCCATTAAAAACTCGTTTTTGAAAAGTGACATTCAGAATGAGGAGGGGGTGAGCACGGGGGTGAGATATGTTTCAGAGTTATAAACACAGTCAACGCAGGCCAATTATCTGTTCTGTCTTCACTGGGGTCAGGGTGCAGAAGTGAATGCACTGACTAAGAAGTGAGAGGATATTTATTGTTCTTCTTTTGTTTTATGAGTGCAGCAGTTCATTAATTTGATGACGTTTTTATGACATGCACTGAAAGTACACAACAAACAAATCTATCATTGATCTCTTTAAAAAACAGATCTGCACATAGGTTTACCAACTGCACGCATATGTTCCAAGAAATGCAATCAAGACTTTTCATGAGATGCTCTATAGAACATCGATCTATAGAGTAATGGGTGAACATTTAAGATTTTTCAATGATACTGATAAGTAAGTACAGTTATGCTTAAAAGTTTACATACCCTGGCAAAATATACAATTTATTTGCCTTTTTTCAGAGATTATAAATAATAACACAAAAACTTTTCGTTCACTAATGGGTAGTGGCTGGGTGAAGACATTTATTGAAAAAAAAATAAGTTTACTCTTTTTTAATCATAATGACAACAGAAACTTAAAAAATGACCCTGTTGAGAAGTTTACACCCCCCAGTTTTTAATACCTTGTATTTCCCCCTTTAACATCAATGACAGCTTGAAGTCTTTTGTGCTTGAAGTCTTTTGTGCTCGTTGTAGATGAGGGTCTTTATTTTCTCAGATGGTAAAACTGACCATTCTTCTTGGCAAAAAGCCTCCAGTTCCTGTAAATTCTTGCTCTGTCTTGCATGAACTGCAGGTTTGAAATCTCCCCAGAGTGGCTCAATGATATTGAGGTCAGGAGACTGAGATGGCCACTTTAAAACCTTCACTTTGTGCTGCTGTAGCCAATGGCAGGTCCACTTGGCCTTGTGTTTTGGATCATTGTCATGTGTGAACGTCCAAGTACGTCTCATGTGCAGTTTCTGGGCTGATGAGTGTAAATTTTCCTCCAGTATTTTCTGATAACATGCTGCATTCATCAGTTTGGACCAAGTTTCCTGAGCCTTTGTAGCTCACACATCCCCAAAACATCAGTGATCCACCTCCGTGTTTCACAGTGGGAATGGTGGACCTTTCATCATAGGCCTTGTTGACTCCTCTCCAAATGGAACAATGTTTATGGTTGTGGACAAAAAGTTCACTTTTGCTCTCACTCCAAATGACTTTGTTCCAGAAGTTTTGAGGCGTGTCTCTGTGCTGTTTGGCGTATTGTAAGCTGGAAACATTGGCATTTGCGTAGAAATGACTTTCTTCTGGCGACCCGACGATGCAGCCCATGGTTCTCCAAGTGTCTCCTTATTGTGGATCTTTAAACATCCATCCCAATTTTTTTTCAGAGAGTCCTGTATTTCAGCTGAAGTTATTTGAGGGTTTTTCTTTGCATCTCAAACAATTTTCCTTGCAGTTTGAACTGAAATTTTTGTTGGTCTACCTGACCTTGGTTTGGTTTCAACCGAATCCCTCTCTCTCTCCACTTCTGAATTAGAGTTTTAACATAGCTTCTTGGCATCCTCAATTCCTTGGCTACCTTTTTAAATCCCTTTCCTGTTTTACATCGTGTGGTTATCTTTTCCCGTAATTCTTTTGCTTTCTCCATGACTTAGAAACCAGAAACTTCAACGCAGCACTGAGTGAAAGATGCACGTGTCTGTCAGAAGCTCAGAAACTAACTGAGCTTTTATACACACACACTGATTGAAGCAAATAGATCACAGGTGAGGATGGTTACCTTTAGTAGACATTCAAATGCATTTGTGTGAACTTGTGTTCATGTTATCAGGCCAAAACCACCAGAGGACGGAAACTTTTGTACATGGACATTTCGGAAGTTTCTGTCGTCATTATGATTCAAAAAGCATATCTATCAATCAATCGATTAATCCATAGACAGGGGCTGTAATACTGAAAAGATAACTCACCATGTGTGTGTGTCCTGACTTTTGGAATAACTAGGAGCCTGCTGCCAGAGGAGAACAGGGTCCAAGGAGGGCTCGTACAGTAAAAGCCATTCTGAAAGTTAAGAAGTTCCCAAGACCATTTAGACATTTAAAAACAAGTAGAAGAATTTTAAATCAATCCTGAAACACACCGGGGAGCCAATGCAGTGATTTTCAAACGGATGTTATGTGGGCCTGCTTCCTGGTCTGAGTAAACACAGTCGTTTGTCAATAAATGGCTTCACACAACCACTAACCATGAGTGACAGAGAAGTTCTTGGGTTAACATTCATGCTCTCAGAAAAGTGGCCAGGAAATTATAATTTCTGCCGGGGTCTGTAAATGTATGAACACAACTATATGTACAACAGTCTGATCTCAATGAGATTTGTCTTTAATGTCCCACTCTTTGTTAGTAGATGATGATGACTTAGGGAAGGATATCACAGCTTGTTAGCTTTAGCATCCTCCTTTACATCCAGGTGTTTGGGGTCATACTGATGGAGAGAAATTCTGTTCCTAACACGAGTTGTAAAATGTACATAGTGTTCCTCTTCCTCATGTGTGTGTTTAAAGAGCACATGTTGTCACAGCATTCAACCAAATGCTCTCATTACTTTAGGCACAAGTCCAGCAGCAGACCATGTTTTCTGACCAACACACACTCACACACGAGTCGAGCGTTTGTATGATTGAGACAGATGGACCGGTAAACATACGGCCAGCAAAGACCCCAGACAGAGTGTAATCTCTGCTCGAGCAGAATTATTAGAGGCTTTTTAGAAATCATTTACATGCTGATCTGTTGCTTGGCTGCTGCCGTTTTTTTTACAGTGTAGCTGAGTTTGGGATATGTATGTAATGACAAGCCATGGGTAACAAAGGACATAAAAGCCATCCTGTATGAGAAGAAGAGGGCTTTCAGAGATGGCAACAGGGAGGAGGTGGGAACGGTACAAAGACGCTTGAAGGTAAAGATCAGGGAGGCAAAGGAGGAGTACAGGAGGAAGCTGGAGTGGAAACTCCAGTAGAACAACACCACAGAGGTCTGGAAGGGAATGAGGACCATTACTGGTTTCAGGTCCGCTGGCACTAGAGGAGTCAAAGGCAGTGTGGACAGGGCCAATGAACTCAATCTGTTTTTTAATGTCAATGTCAGCTTCATTTTTATAGCACATTTTAAAAAAGCCAGCGGCCAGCCAAAGTGCTTTACAGAGCAAAGAGACAACAAAAACAGTTAAGGCCAATACAGCAATAAAACGATAAAAGCTAAATAAGCATAAAAGCGTAAGGGATATCATAAAACAACATTACACAACTTTAAAGACCGATTCACTAGCAAGGACCACACATCAACATAGGATTTAAAACGGTGTATTTACATGAGTAAATGCAAACGTGCTTATATGTCACAGGCGGTTTGGGGAAGCTATGAGAAGGAGTCCGCCGTAGCTCCCGGGCACAACGGACCCCCAAAAACCAGCTTAATATTTAAGATATTTCAGATGGAACAAGTGTACGAAGATACTCTTGGAAAGACCTGTGGTCCATTACCCAGATGACGTATTTGGTATGGTGGCTGACAGGGGGCTCGAATCTAAGAGAAGTGAACTAGTGTATGGGACATACGCCTGACTGAGATAGAACTTGACAGAGGTATTAGTGTAACGAGAAGGGTGTGGCAACTTGGCTGGAATCAAAGATGAAGAAAGGTTTGCTGATGATGCATGGTGATAGCGTGTATGAAGCTCAAGAGTTTGTGAAGGGGCTTACGGGCGGTTGGATATCGAAATCGAACGATAGTCGGGTAATCAAGTTGGTTCTTCTGATCTCGGCAATGAAACACGATGGTATCTAATGAGAAAGGAGACGTGTCAGGGACGGATGGGTGTCTCTGAAGATCGAAGCAGATGTGGATTCCGTGAATCCGGGGCATCTTGAGAAACCAAAGAAAGCGAGGACAAACAAGAATTCTGAGTTTGTGAGACGTGGGATTGATGTAACATGATCAACTGTTGTGAATGCAAGAGATATCTGATATGGATGGAGTCTACGAGGCATTAGGAAAGGCTCTTAGTGGCCCTCTAAATAGAAAGGTTATCTGATGGTGGTCATGAGCTGGAGTGCCGATGAGAAGTTTGTAGAAAAGCTTGTGTCGCTGAGATAAAGTTTGTAGGACTGGCTTGACATTACCATGGGATGTGCAAAGGTTATGGAAGTAGGTCGAAGGTGCAAACTATGTTGTACGGATTGTGAAACTTGTGAAAGTGCGTCTGTGCTGGCCAGTAGAAAGACAGAAATGTGAGTTATGAACGATAAATTATAGCGTTGTGAGAATTGATGAGCAGGGCTATGAGAGCAGGATTAATGGATTGAATGCTGAGGCCGAGTATAGAATGAGGAACCATAGTAGGTAGTTCAACTGCACGGACCAAGCTTTGAACTTCTAAGGACGATTGCGAGCGTGTCAGCAATGGCATGGGAATTATCGGAAGTGAGCTGCTCAGAGGTGTATGACTGAATACCATGTAAGAGAATGATTAATAAAACGTAGGGGCGACTTGTTAATGGTGTCAGCCACTACGAGGTTGTCTGAATGAATGCGAAGGATTTATGGCGCTGCTGTGGCCCCAAAAGATATCAGCTACAACAACAGGGTAGAGCTTAGATTAGGGTAGATTGTAGAACCCCCCCAAAAATCGGCAGAAGGAGCAACATCCGAGAACAGATAGATATCAGCTGAAAGGATTAAGTGATCCTTGTAGAAGAAAGAGATTCCATTCCTTTGGCCCTGATGATATTTGGTGCAACTTGGTACGAAGAAGAGGTTTAGATGAGGTGCAACCGTTTCAGGTTGTCGGACGGAAGTAACACTTGGAATTGTTGTTGTTCAGGATACCAGGAACTCAAGAGATGTGGAAGGTCCCTGCATCTTCTCTGCTGACAACAGGACCCCGAGATCGTAATGGCATCCCAGTGCCTGAAACCGCGAATGATGCTTCTCTGTAAAAACGCTAGTATTGAAAAGTTAAACATAATGGCATCCCGGTGCCTGA
This sequence comes from Thalassoma bifasciatum, assembly GCA_008086565.1. Taxonomy (NCBI): domain Eukaryota; kingdom Metazoa; phylum Chordata; class Actinopteri; order Labriformes; family Labridae; genus Thalassoma; species Thalassoma bifasciatum. Next base: position 63,142 of record RPOG01000644.1, read on the forward strand.
ACCGCAAACAATGCTTCTCTGTAAAAACGCTGGTATTGAAATGTTTAATATAATGGCATCTCAGTGCCTGAAACCTCAAACGATGCTACTCTGTAAAAACGCCAGTGTTGAAAAGTTAAACGTAATGGCATCCCTATGCCTTAAAATAGGAACAATGCTACCCTGTAAAACGCTAGTATTGAAAAGTTGAATGTAATGGCATCTCCGTGTCTGAAACCATGGATGATGCTACTCTGTGAAAACGTTAGTATTGAAAAGTTGAACGTGATGGCATCCCTATGCCTTAAAATAGGAACAATGCTACCCTGTATAACGCTAGTATTGAAAAGTTGAACGTAATGGCATCCCTATGCCTTACAATAGAGACAATGCTTTTCTGTAACACGCTAGTATTGAAAAGTTGAACATAATGGCATCTCGGTGCATGAAACAATGAACGATGCTACACTGTAAAAAATGCGAGTATTGAAAAGTTGAACGTAATGGCATCTCGGTGTCTGAACCCATGAACGATGCTACACTGTAAAAAATGCTAGTATTGAAAAGTTGAACGTAATGGCATCTCGGTGCCTGAAACCGCAAATAATGCTCTTCTGTAAAAACGCTTGTATTGAAAAGTTAAACATAATGGCATCTCGGACGGACTTGGCGTTTGTTACGAAGAGACATTTTTGCGACCATAACTTTACAAATTATCTTACCGTAGAGTCACGGACTTTGGAGTTTGCTACGATGAGACATTTTTGCGGTCACAACTTTTCAATTTGCATTACCGTAGGGATACGGAACTTTATCCTTGTTACGATCCCTGTAAAACGCTAGTATTGAAAAGTTAAACGTAATGGCATCTCGGTGTCTGAAACCATGGATGATGCTACTCTGTGAAAACGTTAGTATTGAAAAGTTGAACATAATGGCATCCCTATGCCTTAAAATAGGAACAATGCTACCCTGTAAAACGCTAGTATTGAAAAGTTGAACTTAATGGCATCTCGGTGTCTGAAACCATGGATGATGCTACTCTGTGAAAACGTTAGTATTGAAAAGTTGAACATAATGGCATCCCTATGCCTTAAAATAGGAACAATGCTACCCTGTAACACGCTAGTATTGAAAAGTTGAACATAATGGCATCTCGGTGCATGAAACAATGAACGATGCTACACTGTAAAACGCTAGTATTGAAAAGTTGAACGTAATATCATCTCGGTGTCTGAACCCATGAACGATGCTACACTGTAAAAAATGCTAGTATTGAAAAGTTGAATGTAATGGCATCTCGGTGCCTGAAACCGCAAACAATGCTCTTCTGTAAAAAAGGCTAGTATTGAAAAGGTAAACATAATGGCATCCCGATGCCTGAACCGCAAACAATGCTTCTCTGTAAAAACGCTGGTATTGAAATGTTTTATATAATGGCATCCCTATGCCTGAAACCATGGACGATGCTACACTGTAAAAACGTTAGTATTGAAAAGTTGAACGTAATGGCATCTCGGTGACTGAACCTATGAACGATGCTACTCTATAAAAAAAACCCGCTAGTATTGAAAAGTTGAACGTAATGGCATCTCAGTGCCTGAAACCACAAACAATGCTACCCTGTAAAATTGTTATTATTGAAAAGTTGAACATAATGGCATCTGGCTAACTGAAACCGCGAACAATGCTTTTCTGTAAAAAACGCTAGTATGAAAAGTTGAACTTAATGGCATTTCGGTGCCTGAAACAATGAACGATGCTACACTGTAAAAACGCTAGTATTAAAAAGTTGAATGTAATGGCATCTCGGTGCCTGAAACCATGAACAATGCTTCTCTGTAAGGGAGGATCCTAACTTTCAGTTTCTTTTACCACAGGACCACAGACTTTGGTGCTTGCTACAATACTATACACGACCATAACTTTTCATTTTCTTCTACCGTAGGACCGACGGATTTGACACTTGCTACGATGCGACATTTCTGCGATCATGATTTTCAGCTTCTGCTACAGTAGAACCACGGAATTAGTTGCTTGCTACAATACATATGTGCTGGTATTGAAAAGTAATAGATGATGGCATCCCGGTGCCTTAAACCACGAACGATGCTACTCAATATATGTTCTTGTACTGAAAGTGAAAGAAAATTGCATCCTGGTGCCTGAAACTGTGAAAGATGCTACGCTGTAAAGACGCTAGTACTCAAAAGTCGAAGACAATGGCATCCTGGTGCCTGAAACCACGAACGATGCTATGATATATGTGCTGATGTTGAAAAGTAAAAGATAATGGCATCCCGGTGCCTGAAACTGAACGATGCTACTCAATTTATGTGCTGGTATTGAAAAGTCAAAGATAAAGGGATCCCAGTGCCTTAAACTGTAAACGATGCTGCTTCAGATCAGATGCTGGTGTTGAAAAGTGGAAGATTATGGCATCCCAGTGCCTGAAAATGTGACTGCTGCTGTTCTGTTAGAATGCTGGTTCTGAAAAATCGAACATAATGGCATACCAGTGCCTGAAACTGAGAACGAGTAAAATGATTGAGATAACGATTAAGATAGTAGCATTCTCGGTGCCCGCAGCTTCAGTATAGCAGCTCGGTATATCCGATGGAGAGGAAAATCAAGACAGTGGCATCTCGGTGCCTGAAACTGCAATTGCATCCGGTTTGGATCCTCAGAATAATGGGTTAAGGATAGTTGCATCTTAGTGCCCGAACTTCAAGGGCGCGGCTTGGTAAAGTTGTCGGGGTGAAAAAGTGGAACATAATTGCATCTTGGTGCTGAAACTCTCATCAGAGCCACTGTAAATTCCTGGTGCACTGAACCACAACTGATGCTGCTAAGTGAAGTTGCTGGGTTTGAAAGCTGAAGATAGTGGCAACCCAGTGCAAGAAGCCTGTGCTGTCACCAAAGGATGTTGCTGGCATTCAGTGGAAGAAGGCAGAGGCATCTCAGTGCCTTTGCTCTGAATGATATCACCTACTTCGGATGCTGGAGGAGACCAGCTGAGAGCGGAGGCATCCCGGTGCCTGATACTCTGAATGATATCACTTGTTTTAGATGCTGGAGGAGACCAGCTGAGAGCGGAGGCATCCCGGTGCCTGATGCTCTGAATGATGTTACCTGCTTCAGGTGCTGGAGGAGACCAGCTGAGAGCAGAGGCATCTCGGTGCCTGATGCTCGGTTGATGTCATCTGCAGCTGTTACAGAGGTAGACCAGCTGGGAGCGGGGGAACCAAAGCCCAATTATAACCTGCTGAGACCTCTTCCTGGTACTTCTTCTCTTTTTTTTTTTTTTTTTTTTTTACTGTTATAATCATCATAATTTAAAATGGATAATTAATTAATTCATATATTTTCCAAGCATGGAGAGATGTGTTCATTTGTCCTTTGTCCGTGGTGTTGTGCTCTCTGAGCGAGGCGGTGTTTCGGTGATGACGTCACGAGTAGGCGGAGGCTGGTCCAGTGAGTGACAGGTAGAAATCAGCCCGGTGAAAGTTTTTGTTTGTTGTCATGCCATTCGTTTAAATGACTTTTATGGAGAGAAACCAGTCCAGTCAGATATCTTTGTAGGAAACTCACGATCTGGAGACCTGGCTGGAGCCTGGTGGCAGCGAGATGGGATGCGGCGTGGCTTGGAGCTCTGACCGGAGGCAGCCATCAGGTGGGAGAACCTCGGCGACGGTATGTAGCCAACGGCGTGGAGCTAACTGCGTGTTGCTAACTGTGTGGAGCTAACGGCGTGAAGCTCCTGCTTCTTTTCTTTGTTGAGCCGTGGGACGCTGACGATACGTCGTGTGAACGGTGGCGCTGAATCCAACGAGGGACTAATCTGGCCGAACGTGGATCACCGAGATTATGTGGCACCACACCGGGGCTGATCACTTGCTGGACGGTCTTTCCGTGGCTGGGCAGATAGCACTGGGGTAATGTGCTCCAATTTATTGGTCCCAGTGAGGAGACGGGCTGCAGCATTTTGAAGAAGCTGCAGACGGTTTAGTTCCGACTGTTCAATGCCAACCAACAAGGAGTTACAATAATCTAAACGAGAAGTGATAAAAACATGGATGACCTTTTCCAGGTCCTTCTGTTTTAGGTAGCTTTTAACTTTGGCTAATAGCTGCAGCTGAAAGAAGCCAGATTTAACCACAGTTAAATCACTTGTTTATCAAATTTAAAAGCACCATCTATAACAACACCCAGGTTCCTTGCATGTGCTTTAATGTAAGGTGCAAGAGGGCCAAGCGAAGTGGTTAAGACCTGAACCAGATCTGGGCGACCAAACCGAACAATCTCAGTTTTAGTTTCATTTAATTTTAAGAAGTTCAGATCCATCTAGGATTTAATTTCACTCAAGCAGTTGAGTACGGTTCGCATGGCATGTATTGAGGAAGCCTTTAAAGGAAAGTAGACTTGCACATCATCTGCAAAGCAATGAAAATGGACGCCATGTTTTCTAAAGATTGACCCCAAGGGCAGCAAATATAAGGAAAACAGTAGGGGGCCCAGAGCTGACCCTTGGGGTCTCCGCTTGACAGAGTGGTCACTGAGGAAGAAACCTGTCCCATATGAATGGAAAAAGACCCGTCTGAGAGATAGGAGGCAAACCATTCCAGAGCAGCGCCTTCAATGCCTACATCATTTTCAAGATGTGACAGAAGGACAGTGTGATCCACTGGGTCAGATGCTGCTGTTGAGTCCAGGAGGATTAAAAAAGCACAGTTACCTGAATCAAGGTTTAGAAGAAGATTCTTAAAAACTTTTAAAAAAGCAGTTTCCGTGCTGTGCAGAGACTTAAAACCAGACTGAAACATTTCACAAACATTTGCCTTTTTTAAAGATTCTTGTAGTTGGTTAAAAATACTTTCTCTAAAACTTTGGAAATAAAAGGAAGATTGGAAATTAGCCTGTAGTTAGACAGGGTCAAGGGATCCAAACTTTTGTAAAAGCGGCTGTACCGTGGCATGTTTAAAAGAGGATGGAACGTAACCAGAGCTAAGACAACGGTTTTAAAGAAGCAAGATAAAAGACTGAACAGAGCTAAAACCTTCTTAAACAAACGTGATGGAATGCTGTCAGAGGGACAGTTAGCAGTTTCACAATTTCACAAAGTTCAGACAGAGAAACCGGCTCAAACTGCTGGAAAACAGCCGAGCATGCAGAATGAATTGAGGGGTCTTGAGCAGGCTGAGGGGTTAGAGACCTCAGTGCAGAAATTTTTTCAATAAAAAACTGCTGAAAGTCCTCACACAGTGAAGAAGAAGGCTCAATTGAGACAGCGTCACATGGATTCACAAGAGAATCAAATACATTAAAAAGAGCCTGTGGTTTGTGAAAATTTTCAGAAACAAGAAAGGAAAAATATTCAGATTTTGTAGCTTTCACACCCTGCTGATAAGTTAACAGTCACAAGATCCCAGGAAATGCAGTGTTTGTCCTTCTTCCACTTTCTTTCCGCCTGTCTGCATGCGCGTCAGAGGGCACGAGAGGACTCGTTTAGCCAAGGCTCAGACTGTGACTTTACGTGCTTCACAATCACAGGAGCAATAGAGTCCAAAATCTCTGTGAAGATGGAATCAAACAAAGATAAACAGTTATCCACACTACAGTCTCCAAGATCCTCTGAAGAGAACGAGGCAGAGTCTTTAAAAGCAGAAGAGAACTGTACTTGTGTGAAAGAATTAAAAACACAGAGACGGCGAACAGGGGTGGAGTTCATGGTTAAGAGCGCAGGCAGGGAGAGGGAAAATAAAACAGGTAAATGGTCGGATAAGAGTGTGTGACAGATTTCAGTTATCTGTACATTAAATCCATAGGACAAAACCAGATCCAAAATGTGTCCCTTTTCATGAGTCGGCTCGGAAACAGACTGTGTGAGATTAAAAGAGTCGAGGAGATTGAGAAAGTCTCTGACCAAAAGTCTAGTCTCACAGCAGACATGAACGTTAAAATTGCCGACAATTAAAAAGCGATCATACTTTGGAGTGATATCCAACACAAAGTCTGCAAAGTCCTGTATGAAGGCTTTGTTAAATTTCGGAGGGCGATAGACCACCGCACACAGAACAGTCACAGGACGTTTACCTCAAAGAGCTGGAGCTCGAAGCTGGAGAATGTGATAGCTGGAGGCTGCCGGCAGTGGAGGGTGGATTTAAATACAGAAGCCAGTCCTCCACCTTTGCCGGAGATGTGTGGTGAGCTGAAGAAATCCAAAAAATCTTGCCTCAATAGATTCGACACCGTGATCCCTGCACTCCCTGCTGACACCCCCCATCAACCACCACTGCTATCGGCCCGCTCTTACCCCCTCCCCCTCCTTACAGCCCTACTTCGTCCTCTGAGAGCCTTGATCAATCAATCAATCAATCAATCTTTATTAAATAGCGCCAAATCATAACAAACGTTATCTCAAGACACTTTACAAAACATTAGCAGGTTGATACCTGTTAATGTTGGAGTATTTTATTATTTTATTAACAGAGACCCAACATCAAGACAGGATAAGGAATCTTATCCAGAGACTCCACCTCTCCCCCTGCTGGTCACCTCTACAATGAACATCAGTGCTGAGGACGTGAGGAGACATCTGCTGAAACTCCACTCAGGCATGGCTGCGGGTCCTGGTGGTGTGAGCCTCAGGGTGCTCAAAGCCTGTGCCTCCCAGCTCTGTGGAGTATTACAGCATGTCTTCAACAGGAGCCTGAGTCTGCAGAGGGTCCCTGTGCTGTGGAAAACACCCTGCCTCGTGCCTGTGCCGAAGTCCCTGCGGCTCAAAGGACTACAGGCCTGTGGCGCTTACCTCCCACATCATGACGACCCTGGAGAGACTCGGACTGTTGCAGCTCCGGCCCCTGGTCAAACCACACTTGAACCCCCTGCAGTTCACCTACCAAGTCCAACTTGGAGTTGAGGACGCCATCATCTTACTGCTTCACCGTGTCTACACCCACCTGGACCAGTTGGCGAGCACTGTGAGAGTCATGTTTTTTTACTTCTCCAGTGCGTTCAACAACATTCGTCCGGCTCAACTGTGGAGGTGGACACCCCCCACCCCCCCACCCCACCCCTTGTGTCCTGGATTGTGGACTATCTGACTGGCAGACCACAGTTTGTCTACAACACTGTGTGTTAGACAGAGTGGTCAGCAACACTGGGGCTCCACAGGGGACTGTCCTCTCTCCCTTCCTCTTCACCCTCTACACCACAGACTTCATTTACTGCACAGAGACCTGTCATCTCCAGGAGTTCTCTGACTCTGCAGTTCTTGGATGTATCAGAGAGGGTGATGAGGCTGAGTACAGGACTGCTGTGGACAACTTTGTCACATGGTGTGAGCTGAACCATCTGCAGCTCAACGTGGCAAAGACCAAAGAACTGGGAGTGGACCTTAGGAGGACCAAGGTGCCCGTGGCCCCTGTCTCCATCAAAGGGATCACTGTGGACACTGTAGAGGATTACAAGTATCTGGGAGTTCAGATTGACAATAAACTGGACTGGTCTAAGAACACTGACGCCCTCTACAGGAAAGGCCAGAGCTACCTCTATTTTCTGAGGCGGCTGAGGTCCTTTAACATCTGCCGGATTATGCTCAGGATGTTTCATGAGTCTGCAGTGGCCAGTGCTATCTTGTATACTGTGGTGTGCTGGGGCAGCAGGCTGAGGGTAGCTGACACCAACAGACTCAACAGACTGATCCACAGAGCCAGTGACGTTGTGGGAGTCAAGCTGGACACTCTGAGCGAGGTGGCAGAGAGGAGGATTCTATCCAAGTTGCATGTCATCTTTGACAACGGGTCCCACCCACTTCGTAATGTGCTGGTCAGTGTTGAGGAATTCTCCGGAAGCTTGACCACTTGAAGAAGAAAACTCAGGAGACTCAGATGACTTAAGTTGAAAAAGTTTATATAGCTTGATCGAGGAGAAGTGACAGACAGTACACTTGGATGCGCAGTGTAGTGCAGGGTCAATTCTGCCAGACCTCTCTGTGTATTCAGTATTCATCATTCCTGATGTTAGTTATGTCTGTTTAGGAGACCAATGAGTTCAGCTTAGGATGTCCCTCTCATCCTGATACAAGAGAAACAGTCCTCACTATGGAAGAATACAGGAATGTGTGTATCTAAGGCCAAATACAGGGCTGTGACTATGTTTGAGATATACAGAGGAAATTAAGGTAATAATTGTGTAGAATAATAAGAAATTAGGAAAATTCCATGACAGTCAGCTACAGGAGTTCTTTCAGCATGAGACTGATCCCACCACGATGTACAACAGAGCGCCACAGGAAATCATTCCTGCCTGTGGCCATGAGACTGTACAACTCCTGACTCTAAGTGTAACAAGGTTTACCCTGGACTGTTTCATTCAAGCAACAACAACATAAACAAATAATAACAAGTGCAATAATAAACTATAATTATGTCAGTACTCTGTGCAATCGCCATAATCTATAATTCCGTTATGTCATTACTTGTACAATATTCAACACCTGTATATACAACACACTTTAAGTAGACTGTACATACATTGTATTCTATTCAACTTTTTTTTATTATTATTTTCATGCTTAGATTTCAATTTTTGGGTAAGACTTTTATACTTATACTGTACTTTCTTATATTTCTAACACTTTTTCAATGGGAGTAACTGTATACTAAAAAAGCAATTTCACCTAGGGAAGCAATAAAGTGTTCTGATTATGATACTGATATTCAGAGCTGGATTAAGACAAGAAGCAACAATTTGTACTTATCAGCATTACTCACTTCACAACTCTCAATGTGGTGAAGATTAATCTAGTTTGATGACAACAGGCGGGGGGTTAGTTTAGAAGTAACCCTTCCTCCACAAAACTCTCATCCAAGTTAACCTCTGAGTTTTTCAAATTAAAAGTTCAAGCTTTGAAACTGTTTAAAAAGTACTTTATTTCATTCAAAATAATTTTATTTACAATTTTCTTCACATTTTAGAATGCAAACCTTTAAATTAAAAAGAAAATATCTTTATTTCTCTGTCATGGCCTTGTTCTGGACTGCTACTGAATAATAACAACATTAATAACAATAAAAAAAAAAACTATAACGATGATAAAGGCCACACAGAAGTGCTCTGCAGGGAGCCTCATATGTCATGTTACAGGTTGGTCTTACTCCCTGTCTGCTCCCACTTTGGAACTAGGCTACGAGGCAGTGAACAAGGATAAAAATATGACTCCATCTGGGTCATAACAGAGTTCGTAGAGACAGATCCAAAACTGCTGGTGATCTGGCACCACTGTGCACTTTCAGAGGTACAAATCACATACTTGTGGAGCCAAACTTTCTCCTCTGACTGTGAGTTATGGGCCTCTTTCATAAAAATCAAATAAACTGTGAGATCAGGGAAGAGGAAAAGAATAACTCAAAAGTTTTGTGTGTGTTTTCATCTGACTGGATAATTTCTTCAATGGTTTAATGAAATGACTCCCAGAGATTTAGATCATTTTTTAACCCTTTCACTCCTGTATGGTCTCACTTATCCCTCCATATGCAGTTTGCCTGCTTCTCCAAACAGGTGTGAAATATTATTTTCTCTTAGAAACTGTGACACTCTGGAGAGCCTAAGCACTGAAAATCATTGCATTTAACTCTTGCAGGTTTTTCTTTTTTTCAGCATAGCCTGAGCCCGATGTCTTCACAGCTGAACCTTCTAAGAACCTGCGTCAAAATATGTGGACATCACATTTCTACCTCTCAGACCCATAACACTGCATCAAAAAAAGAAAGAAAAAAAATCTTAAACTACTAAGCCAAAGAGACACTGCCCACAGCACTTTTGGTGGTATCACATTACACCCATTCCAGTGATAAGGACTGTATTTATTAAATTCCATATTCTTTTTTTTTTTGAAAATTCTTTTATTATTTTTCATTTTATCCAAACACAACAAAAAGAAAAAACCAAACAACGATTTCAAAAGCATTATCTGTAACAGAGGGTTTGAACATATTATTCCTAACTAAAGGAGCCTCTTTTAACATGTCAGACAGAGAGAATGCACGTCGAAACTGCTTCCATATTTTTAAAGAATGCTTCACCACTGGGTTATTACAATATGAAGAAAATTGTTCTGAAATAGGAAACTTTGAGCAAGCCAGTGCATGTAGGGAGACAGGAGAGCATGATGCATGTTCAAGTTGCAACCACTTTGGACCACAGTCACCCTGAGGTAAATTAATCCAGTATAACACATTTTTAATATTGCTGCAACAGGTTCTGAACAGAGAATTTCAATCCAGCGGGTAAACTTCTGCCCAAAGCCAAACGACCTAGAGAGTAGAAAAGATAGTCCCACTTCACCCGGTCGACTGCCTTTTCGGCATCAAATGCTATAACCATCTCTGTTGACTTGGGTGGAGCGGGACTATAAAGAATATTTAAAGCCTACGTATATTTGAAGGTAATCAGCGATTTTTAATAAAACCTGTCTGATCATCTGAAATCAGCATGGGCATCATAGTCTCCAAACATTTAGCAAGCATTTTTGCAAATATTTTGTTGTCCACATTTAATAACGAGATGGGGACGATAAGAGCCACACTCCAAGGGGGGGCTTATCTTTTTTAAGAATAAGAGTTGTTGTAGCCTGTCGCATGGTCTGAGGAAGCTTGCCAGATGCAAAAGATTCCTGGTACACAGATAGCATAATAGGGGAAAGTTCTTTACTAAACTTTTTGAAAAAATCCGCTAGGGAATCCATCAGGGTGTGGACTTTTACCGTTTTGCATAGATTTCACAGCTGATGAAAGTTCTGTGAATGGTTTGTCTAATTCAGATGCAACTTGCACATCAACAGCTGGTATATTTAATTTGTCAAAGAAAGATTTAAATAGCTTAATGTCTTTTAATGATTCAGATTTATACGGACAGGAGTAATATTTGTAGCAAATCTGATTGATTTGGGAGTGATTAGTGTGCTTTGTTTTTAATTCATCTTTTATTTCAGAAATACACTGAGAGGCTGTCTTTTGACGTAGCTGCTGCGCGAGAATCCGACCAATCTTCTCACCGTGTTCATATGTTTTATGACGAGTTTTGTTCATTAAGTTTACAGTATGTTTGGTTGATAAAAGGTTGAAATCGGTTTGAAGCAGCACTCATTGCTTTAAGAAATCCTGTGAGGGGGTACTTGCGATCATTGTATCTATTTTTAGAATATCCTCTGATAATTTCTTCAGCTTTTCATGTTGCATTTTATTTTTTTTGTGCGCAGAATGGTATGATTTGTCCCTGAATATATGCTTTCAAAGTTTCCCAAATTGTCAAAGTTGACATACCAGGTGTCCTATTATGTTCCAGGAAAAATGTTATTTCAGAAGAAATAAACTCCACAAATGTATCATCAGCAAGCCATTGACTGTTCAAGCACCAGAGGTGGTAGGAAGTTTGTGAGACTGGTATCTGCAATGTTATCGACAGTGGTGCATAGTATGAAATTACTATTGAGTTGTAATCTCATTGGCTAACAAGAGAAATAATAAAAAAAATAATCTATTGATGAAAAACTTTTATGAATTGGGGGAAAAAAAGAATATGACCTTGAGCTGGGATTTAGGAAGTGCCAAATATCACATATACCAAATGTACGGAGAAACAAATTTATTGTCTGAACAGCTTTCGATGATAATAAAGGATTGGGTGAACTACGGTCTAGAGCGGAGAAACAACAATAGAAGTCTCCTGCCAGTATAAGATAGTGTGAATCCATATTTGGTAACTGTGAGAAAAAATTGGTAAACAAAGGCATGGTCATCCCAGTTGGGTGCATACACATTTGCCAGGATAACTGGAGTTTCATATAATTTACCGGTTACTATGATGAATCTACCTGACGAGTCTACAACCACTTTAGACTTGATGAATGGAACATTCTTATGAATTAGGATAGCTGTTCCCCTGGATCTACTATTAAAATTGGAATGAAATGATTGGCCAATCCACCCTCCAGCTAATGTAAAATGTTCAACTGTTCGCAAATGTGTTTCTTGAAGGAAAGCGATTTTGACATTAAGTTTGTTAAGGTGTGTAAGCACTTTTTTACACTTCAAAGGATGATTTAAAGACTTCACGTTCCAGCTTACAAGGCTTACTTGACAATCTGGGGCTCTTTTCAATACCTGAGTTTGCTTAGCCATGATCTATTATTTTAAAAAAAATAACGATGAAATGAAATGTTTAAAGAATTGTACTAGAATAAAACAGAAATGTCCCTTCAACAGATAAATACACACATTATCACAAAATACTGGTGCAGGGGTCCTGTTGGGTCTAAGCACCCAACTGGCTATCAGCTGCTGTGGGTGTCGAAAGAAGCTCCAAGGCACAGATTCTTAGTTAATGCATTTGCAAAAGGGAAGTCTGATCAGAGGTGCATCCCGCACCCTGACTCCCATCAGCTACGCCGACTTCCCCGTTGTTCAGCTCTTTATTCACAGTGAAATCATCATATGGGCGTGATCGTATAGTCATTAGTCATGTAAAAACCAGAAGTTCACAGGCAGAACACACTTGAATGGACATCATGTAACCACATTCTGTAAACAGCTGATACCTACTTTCTGCATGAGCAGTCTGTCCTTGACGTCAGAATGATAACATAGATTACAAGCACGGCAGTACAGCATCACTCTAACAGGTCCGTTGCACAAAAGTAGGATTAAGATATCCAGGATGAATGCTTGAGCCTGGTTCAGGGAATCCAAAACAAGAGCACCCAGGCTCAGTCGGTTGCACAAAGACTAAGCCAGGATGAACGGACACGGATTCATCAAGCCAGGTGAAACCAATCCTGGATCAGTGCGCGCACGTGGCTTTGTTAAATAGACCCCACCGTCGATCACAGATTCACCAATTCACCATGACAACGAGTATTCTGACAGCGGCGTCAGGGGCAGAAACCTCATGGAGGCTTATGAGGAGGAAAAGGACCGATTAAAGAAGAAAGACAACAACACCACAGTTATGATTCAGCGACAGAAAGCGTGGAAAAGCACCGCCCTAATGCTTAAGTAGTTCGCAAAAACGCACTCGGTTCTCAGAAATTTCACAATAATAATCCAAAAAAATATATAATTTACGTCTCCGAAAACTGAGTTGTTTCTCTGATAGTGAATGAGTTTAAATTTTGAGTGGAACTGACAACAAATATGAGTGAAATATGCTGCTTCATCAGACTGAAAAATTGTATCGTTGCTCCTAATGCTGTTTAATTAGCCCCATGCACACATACACATGCGCGCGCACACTCACACTCACACACACAGAGACACACACACACACACACACACTAGATAGATAGATAGATAGATAGATAGATAGATAGATAGATAGATATATAGATAAAATCCCCCTCATGTGCCCCTGAAGGATTTTTTGTATAGAAAATCCTTTTAATACTTTTACCTTAATGTCCAGGTGAAAATGACTTTTTGATTTTGACTTACTCTGTGCACTGTTTGTGATGTGAACTTATTGAAATAGTCTTCGTCTTATACTTGCAGATGTGAACCTGCCAGTCTTTTCTCCTGACACCCTTCACAGACCCCAGGAATCACAGCAGACCTACAATCAGGCCAGGATGAGAGCCAAGGGTGAAATGACCTTTGACCCCCCGAAGGCACGCTTTCACCATCTTCAAAACTTAGGGGTCAGCCCTGTGAGGGCATATGACATCACTGTGACATCACAGTGACATCACTGTGGCCTGTGCTGTCCTACTCAGTGTGGTTGAGCTGAAGAAGGAGTAACCCCCAGAGCACCATCACACATGGACTGAGACAATCCTGTCTCCTCCCTGATGACCACAGTGGTTTGCCGGTCAGGGACCAGTACGTGTTACATCATTTTACTCACCAAGCATCTTTTGAATTTAGTCAGATATGTTGTGCAGCAGCAGAGACAGGTGCTGTGAATTTCAGTTAAATATGGCCTTCATCCCCAGAGGAAGTTATTTATTTATATATTTTATCCAATTTAAATTGATTTGGCCTCTAATGATATTTGTGTTGTTTACTGTGTGTAAGCAGGGAGGATACAACATTATTTATTTGTCTGTTCATTTGTGTGTGGATTTGTCCTGTATTTATTTCAATGTGAAGATGTGAGTGTATTATATAGAGACATTTGAATATGTAACGATCCTTATATTCTGTAATATGCTTTAAATTTGTGCTTTCTGTCTTGTAGTTTCACTTTGTGAGTTCAGTTTTGAAAAGAGGTGATGGTTTACCTGCTTTGATTTATCCTTATAAATCCTCAATAAAGGAACATCATGCTACACTTCACTGTGTAGTTTTACTTATTTATTTATAAAGTGAATAAGTACATAAATTATTGATCATAAATGTTTAGATGATGACAGTGGGTCTATCAGAAAGTGAAAACGTTGTGTAGTCGACATTGAAATAACTACTGGCTCAGATTTGTAGTAGCTACTGACTGAGATGAGGGATGAGATTAAATAGATCCTGGAACTTATCCTGGTCTGGAGCAGGCTAACTCCTCAGGATAAATCTCCATGGTAACTTAGGTCTTCACATATCCCACTTCCCACTATCCTAGTTTTGTGCAACCGGATCAAGGATAAGTTGAGTCAGGATAACCAAGATATCCCGGCTTAATCCCTTATCCTAGTTTTGTGCAACAGGCCTCAGCTGTAACCCTCCCCCTGTCACCCAAAAGAATAACATGGTGACACCCTAACCCTACATGTATAAATCCACACATGTGCTTCTTCTTGACGAGGGAGCTTTGAACGCTGTTCTCCACTGAAGACTTGATTATAGAAAAGTGCTTATTTATATTCAGTATCAGACTAATCATCTCAACCCAACAGGTGCAAACAGAACAGATATATTAGTATTAGTATAATATTAAAATAAATAAACAAATAAATAAACAAATAAAACAAAAACAGATTTTTGGCGACCAAGCGTACAACTTAGAGTTTGGTATTCTTACTCACCATTGGATACAAAAAAGAAAAGGCAGCTAACCATCTTAGTCCTCAGAAGAGCCAGAATTTACAACAGAGATGTTCTTCTTGACATTGGACATTGCAGCTCCTGGATCGGGAAAGACTTTGTCAATCCCGTTATGTGAGACACGAAACTTGGCAGGATGAATGACTCCATAACGCACTCCAGCTCTTCCCCTCAGCAGCTGTTTCACCTCGTTGTAAGCGGCTCTCACCCACGCCACAGAGGGAGGATAATCCTGAAAAACTGAGATGGAGACTTGACCGCATTTGAGAGCACCGCCCGTCTGTCTTGCCCGGCGAAGTATCTCCACGCAGTCTTGGTAGTAATGAAGCTTGGCAATGATCGGACAGGGTTTTCCTCTCATTTGTTGAGGCTGCAGGGTCACAGGCGATCAGTCAATCAATATATCTCGGTCCATGTCGAAAACCTCCTTCAGCAGCTTCGATACGAAAGACGGGTCCGAATCCTTCTCCTCCGGGACATTCAGTATGTGAATATTTGACCGTCTCATCCTTCCTTCCATGCCAACACACTTGTCTTGCTAACTTTTCACCTCTGCCTTAAGTGTAGTGACCGCAGATTGTAGATCCGTCACATCATCAGAGCACATCGTCAGGCTTCTCTCCATGTCTGTGATTTTTCCTTTCACCAAGTCCAAATCCGAGTGGAGCAGTGCGATGTTACAGACAACCTCAGTCTTCAACAGCCTCAATCTCACTTTTCATTTCCTCAAATTTGGTCGCAAGGATTTCTCCCAGCTCATACCGGAGTATCTCCGATATATCCCCTCTAAGTGAAGCAAGAATCTCAGCTTTCCTGTCGGCCATGGTCTCGGTTTCATCTTCTGGTGTGCTAATGGGTGGTGATCCAGTGCTAGCTTTAGCTGTAGCTCTGGTTGTCTTTCCCTTGGGTTAGTAAGCTAAGTTTTTCAAATTGGTCGCCATGAACAATCCAGTCAAACCTAGAAAAACTTAAACACAGCTTGCATCTGTTCGAGGAATACTAAGCAATTGAAATAATAGTTTTATTGTGAAGTTCAGCAGAGCACTCGAGAACGTGACCTACTCCATTGGCTACTTGGAATTCTAATCCACACTTAGGCTTTTTATCTCATATTTTGACACTTTTAAAACTCCTCATTTCAAATTTTGATCCCTTGTTTTGAATTTGTTTTCAATTTGACAATTTCTTTACTTGTATTAAATTTTAAACTCCTTATATAGTCTTTTCATCTTTAGATTTGAAGTGTCCCATTTCTTATTTTGCCTTTTAATCCATACTTGTGAATTTTTATCCCCCAATTTTGATTTTTTTTTTAAATCTTAATTTAAAAAAATAAAATATATCTTTGTTTTCAATCCGTCCATAGCTTTTGAATTTTTTTTCTTTGTTTTAATTCTGAATTCCCTTATTTTGACTTTCCATTTTTTACTATTAAATATTTAATTTCTTTTTTTGACCCTAAATCCATACTTGTGACTTTTGATCTCGTCATTTTGACTTTTCAAATCTCTGTGTTTAGAATTTTCAACACAAACTTCCTGCAAAAAGATCCAGTTTGGTTATTTTTCCTTTCGGTCTTATGTAACCCAAACAACAAGGAGGAATAAAAAAAATTGATTCTGACGGATGCTGAGATCTCAGGAGGTTAAACAGGCCAGTGGGACCAAGAGCAGGATGAGAAACTCTTCATAACCTTTTTCCACTGGGGTGGCCCTACTCAGAGCTGGTTCAACTTGAGATAAAGTTTGTTGTCGCCATGTTGTTGTGTCGTGGTGTCATGTTGTTGTTGTGTCACTGTAGTGTTGTGTAGTTGTGTGAATGAGCAGTGTGGACTGAATGATGTGGTTGTCCTTGTCTGTGATTGTCTTCGACTGAATTGTCCCCTGGCCCACACTAGGGGGGTGAGGACTAGGGTTCCAGGGAGGGTTGGTGGGGTAAGGTATGGAGGGGAGGGAGGTCCCAGCGGGTTAAGATCGGGGAGCGTTGGGGTTTTGGGGAGGGGGGGGCTCCATGGTCTCTGGGGCCTGGCTGCGAACGCTGGAGGCGGGCCCCGGCCCAGGGTGGGTGGCTGCCCAGGCTGGTCCTGTCCTCTCGGGGGCTGGGCCTGTCCCCCCCTTCGGGCTGGGGGCTGGCCACTGGGCTCAAGGGGCCCCGAATCATGCTCCCGACACGCAATCGGGGGCCCGGCGTCTAGCGGGGCTGGTGGGCCCCTGCCCCTAGCCGCAGGGGACCCCTACCCCGCAAGGTCTGGGGACTGCCTCCCGCCTGCCCCTGTCTCCTCTCACTGCCTCCTCCTTAGCTGGTGCGTAGCTGTTTCCGGGACGGACTGTCTGGGCTCTGCGCTCTGTCATAGCTGTCGGTTGCCCGGCGCAGGGGGCCCTCTAGGTGTGTATCCGGTCCTTGGAGGCAGCAGGGCTACACCTGCATGTTCACTCCCTGGCATGATCACTCAACACCAAACATAACTCAACTCTTATAATCTGCATTCACACCCATGCAGCTGCTTGTGTAGGTAAGTATGTGTGTATACATGTGTTCCCGTACATATAGATTTATAATTGTTATTGCTGTGCTCATTGATTCTCATGATCTCTCCAGTTCATCTCTCCACAGGTGCGCCTAGAGATTGTCGTGTCAAAGACCTCGGGATACTGTGTTTCCTTCTATTCCTTTTTGTCTGCTGTCTCTCTTTTTCTCCCCTTTTTTTTTTTTTTTTTGCAGGATCAGCTGCTGGTTTTGGATCCCCTGTCTGGGTTCACTCGTCCAGTTGTTGTGGTTGTTGTCTTCTGTTGTTTTATTGTTTATCTCTCCCTCTCTATCTGCTCTTTCCCTCCGTCACTATCCCTCATCTGTTTTCACCCTAGTCCGTTCAGGCAGTAACCTTTAACCTTGGCAATGTACAGAAAAAATAAATTACAAAACACTAATAAAAATATCATTTAAATCTCAAGGGGAGCGTTTTGCACAAACGGCTCCTCTTGGCAAAGTAAAATGTGTTCTGCAAAATACGGCAGCCGGACCACAATTCTGTTGTCGTGGTGCTGAACAGGACAAGGTAAAAAAAAAAAAAAAGAGATAAAGTTTGTTATTCCAAAAAACAAGGGCCACAACAGATCTATGCCATTATATCACCAAAAACATATTTTCTTGTTTAATTTTAAAAGTGTATGAACCACAGAGCCTGAAAAGGGGAGCTAAATTAAGATGACCACTACGGGAAGATAAGAATCAGTCACTGTTACCACAAGTCCCAGGGGTCATAATAAAAACAGACATGACTCTGTGGTGGTGATCACAGCATTAAAAACATAGACATGACTCTGCACTGTAAAATATATTAAGTTGACTTTACTTAAAAAAATATGCAAACTTGCTGCCTCACAAAAAGTAACTAATGTTGACTTAGATGAATTACATTGGATTTACTTAATTATTGTGAGTGTGCAGTACTTGAATTAACCTAAATAGTTGGATTATAGTCACTTGTTTATTTTGAGTTTGCAGTACTCAAATTATCTTCAATAATTTGATTAGAGTAACTTGTTTATTTTGAGTTTGCAGTACTCAAATTAACTTGAATGAATTAGATTACAGTAACTTATTAATTGTGAGCTTTCAGTACTCAAGTGATTGCTTAATTCACTTTAGTGTTTCTCATCCATCATACTCAGGTCAACTTAATGTGATCTATCTTTATGAGAGCCACACTTGGCCACTCTACTCAGGTTCAACTCAAGGAGCAACGGAAGAATTAGTGTAAAAAGTAAACACATGGGCCTCGGTTTTGGTGTTGACGAGGCTAGTTCAGCTGGTTGGCTGAGGTAATAAAAATAAAGCGTTTTGCTTCTCAGAACAATATGCTTTCAAGAGTGAAACATTTGCATCACAAAACCATTGTCCACGAAAAAATCTGACCTCACAATCGCTTGGCACTATTTTCTCTCCCTTAGAATGGGCAGAGAGAGAGAGACACAGACAGAGCGTGAGAGAGAGAGAAAGAAGTGGTCAAGGCTGAAGTTGGACCCACAACTGTCTCTCACAGCTACAGCTGTGGGTCCAACTTCAGCTTGGATCACTTCTCTGTCCTTCCTCTCTCTCTCCCTCTCTGCCTGTTCCAACTCCATCTGATGAAGTTCGGCATCTGTTTATTCAGGTTCATAAAGGTATCCCTGGCTCTGTGCTAAGTTTCTTGACCTTAAAGAATTACAACAGCACATGTTAAGTTAATCTAAAAAACAAAATGAACAGAGAAAACTTGATGGATTAACTCAGTGGAATCAAAAATTATTTTAAAATGCTCAACAATGCATTTCACAAGAGACTTTGGCTCTTGACAGGCTGAAGAGTGTTTTGTTAATGCACAGTATAAAAATGAAAAATCGGTAGTTTGATTACAAACCAACTTAACATTCTTTTATGAATTTTTATTCATCAAACTATTCAATCCAGGTGTGCCTTGCTGCAACAGCCAACAGATATCAACATACGAGGCAGACTGAGTATAATCATTTGGTCCAGTAATGTAAAACAGAAAACAACAACTTCTCAGCCGAACAAGTGAATTTTGAGTCTCCACTACATTTTTTAAATAAACATTAGCTCAAACAATTGAACTAAAAATTAGTTACTGACCTGGGGACATGTTCCAGTTTTAGACAAGAAAAAATATCAAATAAATAGCCTCTCAACAAAAATGCACAACATGTAAAAAAAAAAAAAAAAATGTTCCTGAAATGCAAGAGAGGATATTATTATTAAGAACTAAACCCTTTCAGAGAATCTTTCTGAACTAATCATTTTTAGTTCTGTAGCTTACACTGAAAAAAATGATTTTATGCTGTCATAGGCATTAGAAGATCCCATTTAGTAAATTTTACCTGATTACATATATTTACAATATCTATTAATGAAACCTACTAAAATCAACATGAGTTTCTCTAATATGAGATGGATTTGATTAACACATAAAACCAATTTAATTTGGCTCATAAAGGTTCCGACAGTAGGTGGCAGTATGCACCTGGTGCGTTTTTTTTTGTTGTACATTCGTAAAACCCAAGAAGAAGAAGAGGCTGGGCGCGAAACATCTCTCCTCAAGGCCGTTGGTCTACCATTTTCTTCGAGTTTGGTAAGAGTTTTCTTTTATCTATGAAACATTTCTGTTTATCGTTTATTGTGTCGAACGAGAGATGCTGATTTTTTAAGTTAGATAAACTTTCAGGGTTCGTTTTTTGATAGGTTGTTATTATTAACTACAGTTTACAGTCTATGGAGTTAACTGAATCAGAGCTGACTGAAGTGTACTACTCTCTGTGAGGCTGAAGAAGTAAGTATAATAAATAGATACAAAAGCATGTTGGCATCAGCTACTATCCCACTTGATTTTTTTTGCAAAGTTTTGGTGTTCCGTTTGTTTTAGCAGGTTTTTCAGCCGTATGATTTGCCATTTCATTTTGTCCAACAGGTTAACGCAGAGTTCATGCGGGTCAATGTAATGCCTCTTGAATCTCGGTTCTTCTCCCAGTTGGACAAGTTCACAGAAAACCTGATGAAGGTTTTCCGCAACAAGGGGGGAGTTGCAGGAAAGAAGATCCGCCAGATAATGGCATTGACAACTAAGGTGTGTACTCTGGATGTTTGTCAGTTAAAAGGTATAAGTGTCAATTTTATTTAATGCTGAAACTAAATTCATTCTCACTGCAGAGGGATGACATACACATCAAGTGAGACTGTGTCTTGGAAAGCCTGTGTGTTTACCTGAACGAGGACAGCAAGCCACTCATCAAGGAGTTCTCAGTGAGTAGATAAGTTAATGTATAGAAGCATATGTATGGAGATAAATTCCTGCCAATACTTTGTACACAAAGAGACTGTGTTTTACAAAGACGTTTCTATTCACGTGTAAAGAATATGTGCTTTTCATAGATTTTTTTTGTTTGTGTAAAGAAATATATTTTGTACTCAAAGGAAAAATATGAACTTTTTCTATGAAAAGCACATATTCTTTACACGTGAATAGAAATGTCTTTGTAAAACACAGTCTCTTTGTGTACAAAGTATTGGCAGGAATTTATCTCCATAAATATTGTATTGACTTGAGAAAACTAATCTGCTGTCTTTTAAACTTATGTAGTGTTGTGGATTTTTTTGATTAAAGTAAGCAATTTACCCGACTGAGGGCAAATCCTCAGATATCCTTACACATAGATGCCAGCTG
Source organism: Thalassoma bifasciatum (assembly GCA_008086565.1). Taxonomy (NCBI): domain Eukaryota; kingdom Metazoa; phylum Chordata; class Actinopteri; order Labriformes; family Labridae; genus Thalassoma; species Thalassoma bifasciatum. The sequence goes on from RPOG01000644.1 coordinate 84,367, forward strand.
TCGCGTTTGTCAGAAGGCTGTCTCCAGGAGAAGACAAGGCCATAAACAAAAAATGTTGTTCTCCTGTGTCCAGGCTATTCAAAGCACACAGCAGCTGAGCTGACCCACAGATTTCTGGCCATTGTGTTGTGGATTTTTTTGACTAAAGTAAGCAATTTAACCTACTGAAGGGTAAATTCTCAGATATCCTTACATATAGATGCCAGCTGTCGCGTTTGTCAGAAGGCTGTCTCCAGGAGAAGACAAGGCCATAAACAAAAAATGTTGTTCTCCTGTGTCCAGGCTATTCAAAGCACACAGCAGCTGAGCTGACCCACAGATTTCTGGCCATTGACGATTTCATTGTTCTCTGTAAAAGTTAAACTTGAACACATTCTGACAATCCTAACAGGTCCTGAGTAATTCCTTCAATTCCAGGTTTACACTGTCAATTTGCTGATGTTCATTTGACTTCATGGACCCAAACTTGTAAGATGCAATACCAGATATTATCTGTACCCCTCCTCATTGATCAGGTGGTATCCTGTCCCCCCTACAAGGCCCTGCTGCACCAAATGACAGCCAATCACCACTGGAGAAGGGACGTCCACAGGGTTCTTAAGGGAGAGGGGCTCTTTTACACGGGGGGCTTTTCTGATACACAGGTTTTTGGGATGGAGAGGTTATGTTGAAAGAAAGGATGAGGGTTTTTAGACTAAGAGTTTTGTTAGAAGGTTTAGGAAAGGTTTTAGGAAGTGCAAGAGGTTTCTTTTCAGTCGTTGTTCATGTTGTTTAGTGTTATCAGTTGGTACAGAATGTTTAACGTGCTGCAAATCTTTCAACCCAGAAGCTTTGTTTAAGATGGCTAGAGTTGAATAAACTTTTTCTGGAATCAAGCTGGATGGACTCTCCTGCTGATTTGGACTCCTCTTTACATCATTGTTTCATGGGTAAATGTCTTAGAATTAGGAGGCCTAGGATGAGAAATTATGCAGTAGAACTGGGGGTCCTCCCCCACCTTATATTAAAGTAACAGATTCACCAAGTAACAAGCGAGCCCGAAAATTAGATTCAACAGTAGTAATTATCTATGAGATACTGAGAAAATAACAGTGAGAAGAAGAATCCTGCCTATTTTTTCTAAATGAATGACATAGTGCTATGGTGGAGTTAGTTATGGGTTGGATATTGCACAGACAGTACACACTGATCAAGCAGTGTTCTCTTGCTATGTTCACTGGATACTGCTGCTTCAGTCCTGAGCCCTAGTACTTTGCAGAGGTGGGTCAGGGACAAGAAACTGTTGCCTGTGTTGTGAGCATGTGAGGAGAGACTCAGATAAACTCTGAGACAATTATCTTAGTGATTCAGAAGATTCTTTTGTCTTCAAATGAATGCAGAATTCTTCTGTATAAAATTGACCAATAACACACCAAGAGTATAATAATCCTAAGTCTCTTGAAGTCAGTTGAAACAAGTTTATTTGGAGGCACCTTTACTCTAAAAATGGTCAAACACGTTTTAACTTGTTTGTCTCTGTGCTGGTCTCCCTTAGAGTGTCGACACAGATGACATGGAGAGAGAGTTTCCTCTGACCACCATGGGGATCTATGTGATCAGGAAAGAAAATGCAGAGCCTGAAGAAGATCCAGAGGATGTGGGAGTGCTGATTGAAGGAGTGGAGGTACTTGTAGGCCTGCCAAGTATCACTTGTGGATGTGCCATGTTGTTTGGATTGATCTATGCTCTCAATTTGAGTTACCCACAAGAATGGAAGTGCACATTTGAATTTTTCCAAAAGATACTGATGAACCTAGATGGGAAGAAGCTTTCCCTAAAAGTCCAGTCACTGAAAATTAAGATGCTGCAGTGATCCATGTGTTACAGTCATGCCTCACCAGTGCTTCATGTTGACCGTTTGGTCTTGGACTTTTTCTGATAAAAAGAAATCTTGACACTTGACACTTTTGCATTGTTGTTGCTGCACTTGAAAGTAAACATGGTTTTATTTTATGGTTTGTTTTAATATGTTTATGGTTTGTTTAATATGTTCAGATCAAGGCATTTTAAAATAGGTTTTAACTTGAAGCCTGAAAGAAAATTGTTTTGGCCATGGACAGAGTTGGGAAAAACATTTTTGTTTAACCAAGGTTACCAATCACTGTTCTTTTGTTATTGATTAATGAATACACCTGGGGTAAATATGTTTGGAGGAAGAAACATTTTTGAAGAACAAACATTTTTTGTGTTGCTTTATTTTTGGAAAATTTGAACAAATTATCCTGTCATTATCCAAATTCCACACGGTCTCGAATGATTAAGCTTTGCAAATGTCTTGTTAAAATAACTTGTGAAGTTGTTCAAAACAATAAATTGTTTTTTGATTGAGAACAAGTGCTCTTCTGTAATGTGATATATGTGACTAAGTAGATAAGATGTAAACAATTGTTTACTTCGACATAATAGAAATATTTGACATTTATTTGCAGAATTACATGAACCTCATGAACAGTTCCACATAAAACTTAACAAAATTAAATAAACTTTATTAACAGTTTTTCATGAACCATATTAACACCATTACATAAACCTTATTACCAGTTTCGCATAAACCATATTAACACCATTAAATAAACCTTAGTCTACATATTGGGTAAAATCTATTTGCTGTTGTTACATAGATTCTCTGTAGTCCATTCATCATGGAATTATTTGAATGAATCACGTAAACTTTATTTTCTGGTTAAAGTTAAAGAAACCCACTTTAATATGATGATTAAACTCAGCAAAGACCTGAAACTCAGCAAAGACCTGAAAAAATGGAGAGTGGAAGGAGGGAGAGGGATAGCAACATCAAGCTGACTGTCATTCAATTAATACTGTAGAAAGTTAAAGAGCTTAACATATGAAACTATGGTGAAAAATACATTACTATTTTTATTATTAAACAAATAACATTAGTACACATCCTGACGTTGAAAACATTTTACTGATTTATATATCGTGCAAGTGCTAGTTTTTTGAGGATGATGTGTTTTAATATTACGCCTCACAGCATTGATATGTTCTGACTGACATTTAATGTGGGAAGGCAGGCCAAAATGAACAAGTAGCTTACCTGTCTCTCAGTAAAAAGTGCTGGCCAACGTTCAACCGTGCTCTTCACAGCAGGCTCCTGTGTCACTATCTCCCTTCTGCACAGTGGGAATGTTTGGTCCATCATTTGTGAGACTAGAGTGGCATTGGGTTTTTTTTTCTTCATTTCCTCAATGACAATCTTCCTGGCATTTTCAAGGCTTCTTTCATCATGTCCGTCAGGTAAATTAGGCAAATAATTGGCTTCACCTCTTTTTGGTCGCTTGACATTCTTGCTGGATGATTCTCCATCTGGAAATCTACTTCCTTTACCCCCATTGATCATTACCTCATCACATCCTGCTTTCCGCAGCTTTGTTCGATAGTTGGCCATCTTGAATTTAAGGCTGTTCTTCCAGCCATACCACCCTGGCTGGGGACCAGGTTCAGTGAGACTGGGATGCTTGCTTATCAGTGATTTTGCGACACTGCTGAAGTCCTCATCGTCCGGGTACGCCTTGAAACTGTACATTGTTTCGGCGAGCTTCTCAAGTATGTCATGTTTCATGTCTCGTGATGGAATAATTTGGAGACGGTCTCTCATGAATGCCTGTCTCAGCCTGTACTCTACATCCACTGAGAAATTGGGTATGTCAAAGAACTCTGGCCACTGTTTTCTAAGCGAAGGTGACGATTCAGCAGGGGGCAAGATCTCAGTGTCTACTGTGCTGCAGTCTGATTCTTCTGTGGGTGAAGACAGGGCAGTCCACTGGAGAGTCACAAGAGGAATTACTTTCAGTGTAGCTCTTGCAGGCAAATCTGTCATTTCAGTCAAATTGCATAGCGCATCACTGAAATCTGGATCTTCATATTGGAGTTTGAAGTCGTACGGCAGTGACAGCTTATCCCGCAGCTGTGTTTTTAGTTCTTCAATGGAATCCGGTCTATCATTTAAGGTCAGCTTCCTTATATCATCATCATCAACGACAACTCTGAGCATCAATCTTTGGTCCATCTCGATGTCACCTCCTGTGAAAAAATTAGAACATTATTTAGAGACATGCAACATCTCAGTGATTAATCCACTTGGCACAATATGTACCATTTGAGTGTAACAAGCAATACACGCACCAACACACCTATATGTTCAGGGTCAGTGTAGGGAGGGTTACTTTTAAATTGTATTCCCCTACAGATTACTGATAACATGCCCTAAAAAGTAATCTGTAATGTATTCCCTCGGATTACTTAAGTAAAGTATTCTAAATACTATTGGATTACTTTTAGCTTACTAAAATCATCCAGCTGAGCGTGCGCTGAATTTAGCCTTGTTAACATATGCTGCAGAAAACAATATTACTCTTCTGATCCTCAACTAGAATCATCACATGGTTTTATATGTTGGTAGTGCATCAACATGTATGACATAAGTTTTTCTATGAACATCAATTTGCTTTGGCACAACAGTTGATTAAGTTGATGGCAATAAAATTTACGTCTACAGGCAAAGTTGATATTTTACTGAAAAAAAAAAGTTTACAACAGCACCATGAGGTCCTCTACTTAACGGTCATGGAGAAACTGTAGGGGGTTTAAAACATAATTGTCGCAGGGACCAGAGAAGTGTTCTGTGGTAAAAATACAGGGATGTCTTGCCTGATGTCTCACCTCACCCCACTTTCCCCTGTTCGCATGCAGCACAAACACAGCCTTCTGCTCCATCCTAAAAAGGTCACTGTATTGTCAACATTGAAATATGTTCATATTTTAAAACTAAGACTTGGCACATCCTCCCCGAAGAGTCATCACGTAATGTGAGCATCAAATTACGCACAAAATCGCGTTTATGAAGTAAAAACTGGATAGAGGGCTTCATTCATCCTGACACTAATTCCACGGTAACTTTTCTCAGATGAAGTTGCTCTTAAAGATGCTCTTTTTGTCTTAGGGTCATGAAGAAGTTTTGAATGAGATTTTCTGACTGACAGAGATCTCATTTTTGGCGGTTTTTGTAAAAACGCCGCTCTTTTTTTTCGTGTTTTCCTTTCATCCACCCACTCCACGGTCTGTGTGTTTATTTGCGGGTTTCCTTAAATGTCTGAGTGAAATTACCGTAATAACCACAAACTGGATGAAAGAGCAATGTCTCGGCTTTCAGGAACCGTTGGAGTTTTTCCATTGTATATGAATGTTCTGGAATAAACCGACATTTAATTGGGATGTGTCAGCGCTGCGTTCGCCGACACATCCAACGTCAGAGTAATATCTACAGGTAATCTGTGTGTTTTGACAAAGTAACTGTTCAGAATACCACAAACTGTCATCTACATTTAATGAAAAGAAAAACCTTTCTGTGCTAGCAGTGATATTTGAATTTGATTTTGTTTACTCTTCTCTGGCAAGTACGAAACTACAACAAGACAAGGAGACGGTTTACATAGGAGTAAACCATTTACTTACCAAATCAGTGTGCTGAACACAAGTAGGTTAAGGTGTCTAAGTTGACCTGGTTGACCATGCGGTTGATGTGGACATGTGCAGGAAAGTTTTTGTAGCGCACCGCGAAGGGGATGAGGCAGGTCTGAGCATGTCCAAAAAACACGCAGAGCATACTGGGTACAATAAATTATTTTTTCTAATTTGACTTAACTGGGAAAAATCAAGTTAAGCAGGTTGTCCAACCTCAAATTATTACTTAACTATTTAAAATTAGTGTTCATAACAGGTTGATGAAAACTGAGTTTGGTTCACTTATCATATATAATTAACTTGTATGTTAGCATTTACAGTGTATAGTAGAGATCACTGAATTTATATAAGCAAATTATTCTGTGGTGGAGATCACTGAATTGGCCCTCTGATGCATGAATTATGAAAGGCAGTGTCAGGATTTTCCCTTGAGTGTTTTTATTTGTCTTAAGAAAAAAGTTTCCTTTTTAAAAAAAAAAAATTGTAACCGAGCATTCAATTTAAAACAGTGTGGACTTAATGTAAATATGACTTATTTTTTGTTTGACTTCTTTTTTTTGGTAATTACATGAATAATTATCTTTAATGGTTTGCGAAACATATTAACTCACTTTCATTCTTATTAACACTGAATAATTCATAGTTATTACGCTGTTTTATCCTCAAATGTTTGTCTAGAATTCTTTTTAAAAATATATTGATATTTGGAAAAAGAATTCAAAACATTTTTTCAGTCCCTAAGAAGTATAAAAATATCCCGACACAGGCTAGTATGATATTCCACCACATGAACTATTGAATTAAGGAGTAAATAACTTTGTAAAAAAAAAAAAAAAAACAACTCACCGTAGTTACCATTATGCACCACGGGGTTAATAGAAACAGACATGACTCTGTAGTGGAAATCACTGCATTAATAGAAACAGACATGACTCTGTAGTGGCAATCACTGCATTAATGGAAACAGACATGACTCTGTAGTGGAGATCACTGCATTAATAGAAACAGACATGACTCTACAGTGGAAATCACTGCATTAATAGAAACAGACATGACTCTACAGTGGAAATCACTGCATTTATAGAAACAGACATGACTCTGCAGTGGAAATCACTGCATTAATAGAAACAGACATGACTCTGTAGTAGAGATCACTGTATTTATTCTAAACAGACATGACTCTTATGATACGATGATTCCACAGCTTACCAGCTATGTTGATGTTCTGACAGAAAATATATACATTTTTAGAGGATTCTGTAACTTATCATGATTCTATCACTTAACATGATACACTTAAAGGGAAGTAATCATTGGTACAGTGTTTTGCTTGGTTTTCAGTTTGCTTTTTAAAAAAGGAGCCAGGCGAGGGTTTGGCTGAAGTGTGAGATGAATTGTCACTCTCATAAACATAACAGGGTGGTGGAGGGACTCCCTCTAGAACGTGGATATGACAAGAGTTCAGAAAAGTCACAAACTACAAAATTGGCCCAGAAATGTCATCTGAGATATCAAACACAGAAAGCAGAAAGCTGTGGGAGGAGTCGTTTTAAATGGGCCAATGTTTGATGAATGATTTATAAAGCCATCAAATAAGATATGAATGAAATATAGTCACACTTTACAGATTGGCATGAGCTTATGAAAAAAACACTTAGTCCCTCAGTTTTTTGTCTCAATTTTCCTTTTCCTTCATAGGATAAACCCACGTGACAAACAAGGAGTACCGGTGCCCAAACCTGGGATGTTTATTCCACAGGGATACTCAGTTGATCTCAGGTGTCAACAAACTCTGGGGCATTTTGATTTTGAACATTTTTTTTAGGTTAGTTCATGATTCTGCTCATGCGTAACTTATGCATTAAGAATTCCTTGATTTTCTCATACAGTGTGAAAGAGTGGGCATGTCTGATCATTGCACAGTGTACTCTCAGCATTTTATGATGCCCTATCAGACATTTCTTGGCTGACTCCAGGATTACGCATTGCATGTAAGGGCTAGTTTCTGTCAGTGCACCCACTCAGGACAGATATAGCTTTGATGCAGCGACTGTCTGCCCTGCACCATGAGGGCTGAGGTTGTCGTATTCTGCAAACAGAAGTGAGCTCTGCAGTGCATGATCATCCTGTGATCCTCTTTCTAGCAGGCTGTGCACTGGCTCTGCACAACTACAGCAGCCAGCACAGCGGGTTATCTACAGAGGACCATTCTGTGGCAATGTGCTCACACACACACACACACACAGTGGGTGGTGGACATGCTGTAATGAATAAGTGTCGGCTGGTTTAAAAGAGATTAAGGTCTTCAGATAAGCAGTCATTTGATTCCAGTTATTGTTTTGGACACAGAGGATTAGAATCATTTCATCCATCCTCTTCATGTTTTTGTTTGCGGATCAAATCTGATTTTTACACATCAGACAGAAAATTATAAATGAGGTATCATCAATGAGAATATAGTGATTTGACTCATCTCTCAAATAGACCAAGGTATTGAGATAACCCCCACACACCCCCACAGCATATGAAGGTTTCAACCATAGTCCTTATACAGAATGGACAGCGTCACTTCACCTCTTACTTTTGTACGGATTTCAAGTTAAAAGAACCCCATTCCTAGAGCCGCCATTCTGCAGCCGCAGTCTGAGCAGTAGAGAATTTGAGTGGGACTTGGCAGCAAAAAAAAAGCAAAAAAAAATGTGTGTGTTTTTTCTTTCAAAGGTCTAATATCTTTTTGACTTTTTCTCAAAGTTTTTCATATTCCCAATAAAATCTGCACATAAGCGGCAGCTGTGGATTATCATAAAAGGAAACTTATAACCCAGTTTTTAACGTCTTGTAACTAATGAAAAACCAACTCCTCAAAGGAAAACAGACTTGAACACAATTCAGCCAAATAACATCTTCATATCTTCGCATCCTGGGGATGAGAGAAACATTTCTACCTGGTAATTTTTTTATTTTTTTTTTATTTTTACCACCTCTCAACTGGATTGCATGAGGAGACAGAGATTTTGATCTAAACTGCAGCCAGGCACCAGGGGGAGCAGTTTTTGTGGAGAACTCAGTGAGAGCCAATTGTCACTGTCCACTGATTGTACAGTCTTTGGTTTCAATACAATTCACACTAAAAAGATGTAGACGTGAAGTTAAAAGACATCAAAGTGAGAAAGGTAACATTTTATAAAGGTTCTCTATGATAGTTCTGTCTTTCTCTGCATAAATAGATAGTATAAGCAAACTGGCTACTTGCTGGACCAATTTGCAGGGACTAGTGTTGGAATATAAAGACATGGCTGATTTCAAAAGTCAGGCAATCTCTTTTAGAGCGCACTGAAGAAGTCAATCTCCAAAGCAGGATTAAACATATTTTATTTTATTTGTTTTTTTTATTTCTAAAATATAATCCATGTGCTGGAATTTTCAGTTTTTGTACTGTCCAATTTCTGAAATGTCAAGTTTCAATCCATCTATCCATTTTCTTAACCGTCTATCCTGTTCAGGGTCGCGGGTGGCAGTCTGAGACCCAGACAAGACCAACTGTAACAACACTAGTCTACACTGTCACCAACTTTGTTTATCTGGTCTGGTCCTGTGTCAAAGGCAAGAGAAATCCACAACATGACTGAATTGAAAAGTATAACAATCAAAATTTCATTTAGATGAAATATTCATTAAAATATGGCCAAAAGACTCTGCATCAGACTTCACTGGGCTCAGATTCCCACTATCAAACCTACAAAAAGACAGCCCATGCCCCTAAGAATGCTGTGCGGGAAAACACCCACCACAGGATATCAAATGCACAGCACAATAATAGAGGTCAGTGAACCACATCCATTTCATTCGCTGAGGATCACGACACACTAAGCAGGTGAGAACCACTACGAAACATGGTGGCTTCCTTAAACTAAACACGCACTGGGTGATAGCACATATGGAGTAAACACACACATTAACTTAAATAAACCTACACCAACACATCTAAACTAAAACTAACCTAAATGAGGTATCCTGTAAATATTGTATCATTTTTTTCAGTGTTACAGCCACTGTGGTAGCAGTTTGGATAGCTTGTCCCACTGGGTATTATCAACATGCATTTTTCAGAGAATATGAATGATAACACAAAAATATTTCTGTCACTCATGGTTAGTGGTTGGATGAAGACATGTATTAACAAACAATTGTGTTGACTTTTTTTAAATCACAATGACAACAGAAACTTCCAAAATGACCCTGAGCAAAAGTTTACACCCTCTGGTGCGTTTGGCCTGATAACATGAACACAAGTTGACACAAATAGGTTTGAATGTCTACTGAAGGTAACCATCCTCACCTGTGATCTATTTGTTGTTTGTTGAAACCACACCACAGTCAGGTAAACAAACAAACAAAAAAATCGGCTCCAACTGCTAGGGAAATTGTTCGGGATGCAAAGAACACCCCACAAATAACTTCAGCTGAAATAAAGGACTCTATGAAAGAATGTGGTCTGGCTGTTACAAGATGCACAAAAAGGCTGCACTTGAAGAAAAATGGGCTGCGTGGTTGAGTCGCCAGAAGAAAAACATTTCTACACAAATGCATCAAGTATCCTACTTACAATACGTCAAACAGCACAGAGACGAGCCTCAAAACTTCTGGAACAAAGTCATTTGAAGTGATGAGACCAAAACTGAACTTTTTGTCCACAACCATAAACATTGTTCCTTTTGGAGAGGAGTCAACAAGGCCTATGATGAAAGGTCCACCATTCCTACTGTGAAACACGGAGGTGGATCACTAATGTTTTGGGGATATGTGAGCTACAAAGGCTCAGGAAACTTGGTCCAAACTGTACTTACTTCCTACTTACGTCGTACAATAGTCTTTTATGACCTCCTTTTAAATGTGAGTAGTCGGGTCTTCGACGTGTACTCTGCATGAACCTGCAAGTGTGTACTGTTACTAGGTTTTGTGTTCCGGTTCACCTGGACGGTAACCGATGTCGTCTTATTTATGAAGGTTTTAAAGTGGCCATCTCAGTCTCCTGACCTCAATATCATCGATCCAGTTGGGGGAGACCTCAAACCTGCAGTTCATGCAAGACAGAGCAAGAATTTACAGGAACTGGAGGCTTTTTGCCAAGAAGAATGGTCAGTTTTACCATCTGAGAAAATAAAGACCCTCATCCACAACGAGCACAAAAGACTTCAAGCTGTCATTGATGTTAAAGGGGGAAATACAAGGTATTAAAAACTGGGGGGGGGGGGGGGACTTTTAATTGGGGTCATTTTGGAAGTTTCTGTTGTCATCATGATTTAAAAAGAGTAAAAACAGTTGTCTGTTGATATTATTATAACAACAACAACAATAATAATAATAATAATAATAATAATAATAATAATAATAATGATAATAATGATAATAATAATAATAACTTTATTTATAGAGCACCTTTAAAAACAACAGTTCACAAAGTGCTTTACAGCAGTGATCCACAACAAAATCAACAAACAAACAAACTAATAGTGAAACAAATTGCTACAACATTGAAATGAACAATAAAAATGAATTATCATACAGACCAAACAGAAGCAAACGAGAAAAGAACCCAGGCAGTGCATGACCTTTTGATGAGACCATGAGGACCGGAGGTGAGAAGGGGTAAAAAAGCAAACAGGAACAGTAGAGAGGATAAAATCAACAATGAAATATTGTGGTGAATAAATAAGGTAATAAAAAGGATAAAACAGCCTAAAATTAGAATGGAAATGATAACTTGAGTGCTCAAATCATTAAAAATAATTGAATAAATAAATACATAAATAATTAAAATTAACTTGTAAGAAATCATAAATTTTGGATATGTAAACTTATGAGCACAAGTGTATAGAGGCCAGTAGATGAGGATTGAGCAGGGTTATTCCCCTTAAAGCTGACATCATAGTTTTTAGGAAAATACCACAGAACCTACCTTTAAACACTCTACTCCATTCATTCACTTGTCAGAGAGTTTTAATATCTGAACTCCAGCAGTTATTTGTACTTTTTTTTATCAGTGTAGAGACTCTCCGGGACAGAAATCAGGGACAGATTGATTGTGTCTGTTTGTCTTTCCAGAACTCTGTCACTCATAGGACAGGAGCAAGAGTACAAAAAGAGATTGCTTCTAAGAAAGAGAGCAAGGATTATCTGATTGTCTCATCATACATCATAGCACCCTTGAGTTCTACTTACACTGAAGACCATAAGTCATCCAAAAATTGTGCATGGTATATTTTGTACATGTTTGTGTGTGTTTTCTTGAAAGCTTCTTAGTGCTCTAATGTTAAAAACACTGAGTGATTGCAGAAAGAGTTGATGGTGACAAATGGTGGCATGCTAACACTTTGCTGCCCAGAGGTCAGTCAGAGGGAGAGGAAGGGTGACGTGTGATATTTAGTAGAGAAGAGGTTTGTTTTCTACCACAGACTCTGACATGAACCATTAAGAAAAATTAAATCATCCTCAGTGTATTCTGTTAGGGATGAGCTCTGCAGTACATCCATCAGCTGAAAATGCAGGCTTCTTCCAGCCACATGTCACATTCATCAGTGGTTTATATCTTTTCCTCTTTCCTGTCCTCCATCTTTGCTCTTTGTCACTCATCATGAAATGAGAGGGAGAGTCAGGATCAGATCCAGTCTCTGGAGTTTGTCACAACTTGTGTTCTTCCTTACTCCTGTGTGTCCCGTCACAGTCCCGTCGCCGTCCTGTCACACTCCTGTCACTGCTGTCAGGTGAGGCAAGAATTCTATAAAATGAACGAGATGAGTCTTGAGGTGGGTACTGTTGAAGGGCTAACATTTTCCTCTCCACTATTACAAGCTTTTACTTTGACGGTGCCAACCTGCAATGGACTGCAGTGCTGTTGGTGCACTTCATATTGACGCTTATGGTACTAGGGCTGGGCAATGAGGCAAAAAAATGGTCATGATATATATATTTTTTTCACATCATCAGATCTAGATTATTAACTATTTTCGTGTAATGTTTTAAAACTGCTAGTTTTAAAGCATATGTACTGAAAAAGAGACTAGTTTATTAACATACAAAGCAAATTACAAAGCAATGAAAAATATGGGTATGCAAAATAAACAAATGCCCCCTTCAAGAATAATGAAGACTCCTTAAAATATAAACATCATTATCGAAAAATGATTGATCTGAAATCTTAGGATCACTTGAAAGTCCGTTTCTTCTCTTGAACTTATCTCCATCCTCTCAGCACAGGTCACAGACAGGAGAGGACCAAGGTGTTGCTCTAATACCAGCATCCACAGCTGTGGGGCTCAGATCTGGATGTAATCCCCTGGTCACCATGCAGGACTGAGCCCCAGCACCGAGCAATCATCCTCTCTATCCTCAAACTCCTGTCTCGGTTTGCCTTCCTGTAGAGAGGAGGTGGCAGAGGTCTCTGGAGAGTTGAACCAACTCAGATTGGAAAAGCAGCAAGGTCAGTGAAGGCACCACACAATCATGCCTATGTACAGTTGTGCCCAAAAGTTTACACCCCCCAAGCAGAATTTCTGATTTATTGGCCTTTTCTCAGAAAAATATGAATGATAACATACAATTCTTTCCATCAATTATGGTTAGTGGTTGGATGAAGACATTTATTTATAAAAATAAATAGTTTACTCTTTTAAAATCATAATGACAACATAAACTTCAAAAATGACCCTGTTGAGAAGTTTACACAACTCTGGTGGTTTTGGCCTGATAAATGTACAAAAGTTAACACAAATGTGTTTGAATGTCTACCAAAGGTAACCATCCTCACCTGTGACCTATTTGCTTGTAATCAGTGTGTGTATAAAAAAATGAACAGGGTCATTTT
>RPOG01000644.1:98845-273313 GCA_008086565.1 Thalassoma bifasciatum
GTTGTCATTATGATTTAAAAAAAGTAAACACAGTTGTTTGTTAATAAATGTCTTCACCCTACTTCTAACCAACCATTCATATTTTCTGAGAAAAGGCCAAAAAATCAGTATATTGTAAACTTTTAGGCACAACTGTGCATGCCCTGTGTGGGCAAATGTATCTGTTAATAGTCAGGAGGGCTGCACAGTGTTGCGGCAGGTAGCACTGCAGCCTCACAGCAAGAAGATCGCCGGTTTGATTCCACATTCGGGTATGAGGGGCCGTACAAGACTTAATTCATTCTCATCCTCTCACACACATACATTCTCCTTTTACATACATACATTCTCCTTTCACACACATACATTCTCCTTTTACATACATACATTCTCCTTTCACACACATACATTCTCCTTTTACATACATACATTCTCCTTTTAAACACATACATTCTCCTCTCACACACATACATTCTCCTTTTACATACATACATTCTCCTTTCACACACATACATTCTCCTTTTACATACAAACATTCTCCTTTTAAACACATACATTCTCCTCTCACACACATACATTCTCCTTTTACATACATCCATTCTCCTTTCACACACATACATTCTCCTTTTACATACATACATTCTCCTTTTAAACACATATATTCTCCATTCACACACATACATTCTCCTTTTACATACATACATTCTCCTTTTACACACATACATCCTCCTTTCACACACATATATTTTAATTCTCACGCACACACACATTCTACTTTCACATACATATATTTTCACTCATGTACACACATATATTCTCCATTCACACACATACATTCTCCTTTCACATTCATACATTCTCCTAAATCAATAGACATCTTTGTGTATGTACAAAGAAAATATATGCATGTAAGTGAAGAATGTATGTGTGTGAAAGGAGAATGTATTTGTGTGAAAGGAGAATGTATGTGTGTGTGAGGAGAATGTATGTGTGTGTGAGGAGAATGTATGTGTGTGCGAGAAAGAATAGTGGAAAAGAAAGTAATTATAGTGGAAAAGGAAGTCCATCGTTTAATGCGCACTGATTGGCTGAAAAGCTCAAGTGGGCGGGTCACGTTCAGGTTAGGCTTACCATGGAAGGTGGAGGAGTCCTGAGCGTTTCAGCAAATCATCTGGGTTTCCCCAGAAACGGTCACATGCTTGAGTTGCAGGCACCAAACTTTACTCACAGCAATGTGGAATGTGAGATGAGACAACTTTTCAGACCTGCAAACTTGTTCCGCTTCAGCGGGACAAGCAGCCAAGGCTAATGCTATAGGCTCCAGCCACCCGCGACCCTGAACAGGATAGATGGTCAAGAAAATGGATGAATAGATAGTCATGAGGATCATTTGAAAAGGAAAGGGTCCTATGGTTATTTCCTGTGATGGTGGTGTAATGAACTATTTAGATGTGTTATAATCACTGACCACACATAGACACACTGTTGGCTCTGTGGAGCAGTTCGTGGAGAATTTAACACTTGGGGCCTGATCTGCTTAAGTTTTGCCTGTGCAAAAACACATGCAAATTCAATAGCAGGCGCAAACCTGATCCACTAACAGAGTGCACTATACATTGTGTCTCTTATTTGAGCAAAACAGCAGGTGCTATCTATTTAGCATGTCTGCCCTCGTGAATATGCCAAATACATGCAGATAAACATGTAAAATACTGGAAGGAAGGGGATGCAAATGTGATCATTTAGTGCCTGCAAAGTGATTTATCAAACCTGAAAATGTTTGTGCTTGGTCATTTAGTGTCTATATTTAGCACATGTGAAAGGCATGTGCAAACTGGAGCAGCATTGGGCACAACGGCCCCGGTCCAGTGCAACAAACTACAAACAAATATTTAGACAGTTCCACAACCCAATAGGTCTAAAAAACGTTATCTTTTTTATTTTTATTTTGTTTTAATTTTTTTTTTTAAAGGCGGAGCCTTTAATATGATTGGAGTCTCTCTCACTCTCCCTCTGTGTGCATCAGTTACAGACACACTGTGGCTCAGAGCCCATTATCATGTCAATAGTTCCTTGGCTTTTAACCCAGCATGAGACTCTGCTTTTATTGTTTAACGGTTCATTTTTAGTCACTGTTTTAGTTATTGTGTTATTGTTCTTAAATTGTTTTTAAGAACAATGAAACAGAAACTTGAGTGTTTATCCCTGATTTGTTTTCTTTGTCTTAATGTTCTGTCCATATGTGTACAGCACTTTGTTTTCAGCTGTGGCATATAAAAACTAAGAATATAAAACTGAACCATGATTCCTTTTGGAAGACTTCAGAATTAAAGTGAGAGAGCGGTGCTTTTGTTACTTCACAGGTGTTTCCCTTGCGCCAAAAAAGATTAAAAGACTTCAACATCCGTGTTGAATTTCTGAGACAATGTAATAGTGATGGTGCGTAATCAAAGCAGTTATGTCTGCATGATTAAGTCCAAGATTGAAATAAATCTCAACTGAGTCCTGAAGTGTCATTTTTGACCAGAGACTTCATTGACGGTAAACAGACCTCTGAGCATCATGAGTAAATTTAAAAACGCTCTTTCGCTCTGCTCTGCTCTCGCTGCGCTCCGCTCTACTATCACTGCTGCGCCGTAGGGTCTCCGCTCCGTAAGGTGTTTTACAAACTCTTTTTACTCTAAAACTTTGAATAGAACCACACCCACAAATGCTGCTCAGATTACAGGCACACATGTCCGCCATCTCCTGGTGAAAAGTAGTTACAAGATTCTGCTCCACATTTAAAGATAGAGCCTGAATTATTCAGCAATTATTCAGCTTTATTTCTTAACATNCTGTTAGAGTGATGCTGTACTGCCGTGCTTGTAATCTATGTTATCATTCTGACGTCAAGGACAGACTGCTCATGCAGAAAGTAGGTATCAGCTGTTTACAGAATGTGGTTACATGATGTCCATTCAAATATGTTCTGCCTGTGAACTTCTGGTTTTTACATGACTAATGACTATACGATCACGCCCAGATGATGATTTCACTGTGAATAAAGAGCTGAACAACGGGGAAGTCTGGGAAGCTGATGGGAGTCAGGGTGCTGGATGCACCTCTGATCAGACTTCCCTTTTGCAAATGCATTAACTAAGAATCTGTGCCTTGGAGCTTCTTTCGACACCCACAGCAGCTGATAGCCAGTTGGGTGCTTGGACCCAACATTACTTTGTGCCGTGACCCGGATCCCAACATACCCATTTCTTGACCTGAGGAGGAGACCAGCCTCAGCCTGCCGACGGCCAGCCTGCTTAGGACAGAGCTGAAGGAAAGCCCTGGGACGTGAATTCGCCACTAGGCCGGCAGATAGGAGTCGCCTCCGCTGGACAGGACTGGATTGACGGGATCCGATGTGCTGTGGGGTCGTCTGAACCCTCCAACGAAAATTTAAGTGAGTATCAGACTCATAAAGACCAAATTGAGAAGTTAGAACACATTAACATCAATCTAGTATCAGTAAGACGCAGGGTTAGGGAAGGGGATTAGGCACCCCAAACCTAGCCCTGAACAGGCGGCGGCGGAATTGCAAAGTTCCGAGGGCACGTTAAAGACGTCTTATAGTGCTGGGGAGAGGACTGAAGGCCCCCGTGTCTGATGAAGTATGAATAAACATACTGCCGTGGTACCGTCTAGTCGGCGCACTGGTCGCATGTAGGTGTGTGGGCCAGGCGTGGTACGTGGGTGACAGCCCACACCTAGCAGAAGGATGCGCAAAAGGCGACCTCTGTGAACAGGCAAGGCTGGTGAAAACGGTCAAAGTTCCTATATGGCCCATAGCAAAGTGGGGTAGGGATCAGACCGTCGGTTCCCAACTGGGTGGCTAGTAACCACTACGGGGTCCTGCTTCATGGACTGGGGATCGCTATCGACTGGGTCACCGGCCGGTCGGGTCGCAGAGGGCAGTAAGACCATGTTGATGGCCGCCGCGCTCGGCTCAATGTACAGTCAGGCCACCACAAGCCGAAACCGAGTGAGTTAGTAGGCGAGTAGTGCTTCTGTGATAAGTGTTTTTGAAAAGAAAACACTGGGAAGCAGAAGGCTGAGTTGTCAATCCAGGGGAGCCTGGGCGGAGATCTCAGTGGAAAGGGGTCTAGCCTGGGACTGCGCCCTGGTAGAGGGAGGTCTGAAAGACTTAAGCGTATACTGTGTAAAAGTTTAAGGATTTACTCCAGGGTATCTGGAAAGACGTTTGAAGACTAAAAAAAAAAAAAAAAAAAAGACATCCTAAAAATTTCTTAGAAATAAGAGTTTTTGGAAGATCTAAAACAGGGGTTTTAGATAGGCATCCTAAAAATTTCTTAGAAATAAGAGTTTTTGGAAGATCTAAAAACAAGGGTTTTTTAGATAGATATCCAAAAAATTTCCTAGAAATAAGAGTTTTTGGAAGATCTAAAACAAGGGGTTTTAGATAGGCATCCTAAAAATTTCTTAGAAATAAGAGTTTTTGGAAGATCCAAAAAAAGGGTTTTTGGATAGATATCCTAAAAATTTCTTAGAAATAAGAGTTTTTGGAAGATCTAAAACAGGGGTTTTAGATATACAGTGTTGTGGATGTGAATGTTGTGAGTGTGAATGATGAGATATGAATGCTACGTCTAGTTGGTGACTCAGCGGGCTGGTGGAAACCAGCTGTCTGCTGAAGTAGCCACTGGGACCTCTGGATTGGAAGAAAAAACACAAATTGTCATAATTGGAAACCGCAGCACATGTTGTAAGTCTCCTTCTGCAGAGCACTGGGAAGAGGATATGAAATATATGGCTCGTTGTAAACAGACCAGAGGACAATGAGAGTGTGACTTCCGGGCCCAGGAGACCACCCGGCCCTGCGCCACGACGAAGTGTGGCCCAGGTGCGGGTGCATGCTCTAGAACAAGGGGCCTCGGGAAGGAAAAGTTCTTTATCCATAAGAAAACCACCCACCTACCATCAGAGTACAAATAGTGGTATGTCAGCACAAAGTATTAACCCCAGAGTAGTCCAACTTCAAAAACTTATGGAAGAAGATGATTCAGGTGAAGAAAACCTAAATCAGTTAATAGCAGCAGGAGAGAAAAAAGACAGATCCCCCCCCCCCAAGATTTGCTAAAGCAGAATCTTATCCTTTAGTTCAGGTCCCTAATCCACAGGCCACAAACAAGAACGACAGAGTTATCTATGTTTTCCGTCCTTGGACACTGGACGAAGCAGGAAAATATGCTAAAGGGTGCCACTGTTGAGACAAATGTATGACGTGCCAATGTCAATGTTAGATAAACTTATCTGGAATGCAGAGACAGAGAGAAGTTTTGAGCAAGTAAGAGCAGAGTTAATGTCATCAACAGTGTTGTCATTACCAGTTTACACCAAGCCATTTACTCTTACTGAAATAGGTGATCTCTATCAAATTAGCGATTGCTACCGAAAGTCCTATTCCAAGCAGCAATATTGAGCAATGTTGAGCCATGGGCCCTGCCATGTCTCAACAGGAGGGATGTTTGACATAATAGAGAAACACTTTCATGCTATATGATTTAATAGCTATTCAAATATAGGAGTTAATAAAGATTTAATATGGGAAAATTGTTTCCAATGCAAATTTACTGCCTTCTGATTCTGCCCCTTCACAGGGAACTCCTCCCATCAAACCAGGCGATTGGGTGTTCCTGAAGGCCATGAAAAGGAACTGCTGGTCTAGCCCACGCTGGGAGGGTCCCTACCAAGTACTGCTCTCCACACCAACTGCCGCAGAGAGGTCAACTTGGGTACACCAGAGCCACTGAAAGCTACAACGTGTACTGACCGACGCATACGTGTAGTAGGGAAGGAGACTGCGGCTCTGTCTGTCTCTCTCTACTCCACACACTCAACTCAGCAGCAGCTGAGGCGGCTGGAAGAGCAGAAGAAGCTGGTTTTGTGTGACTTTATATAGTTTTCTTTTCTCCTTTTATTTCTGGTGGGTCCAGTGGTCCAGTTTTCGGTTTTATTTCCAATTTTTAGGGAGTTAGGAGTTTTCTTCGGGGTAGAAGGGAGAATCCTGTTCCGCCGGCCCTCACATGGGTTGGACAGTGGTGACTCCCTTTCTTTTGTTCTTTTTAGTAGGCCCACCAGTATTTGTTAATTTTGGGGGAAATTAGTAGAGAAGGGTTTTATTTTTATTCTGATTTGGTCATTTAACCTGTTCTTCTTGTGTGAGTAATATCACACACAATGCAATAAAGAATAATTATTGTTGATTGAAATGGACTGTGAATTTCAAGAAGCACAGAAGAAAAACATCATCTGGAGAACATCACCATCTGAATGCTACCCTGTCAACGTATGTGCTAGTAACCTCTCCAGGGTAGTGCCCTCTACTGTGCATAAAGTACAAAAGGGTGAAGATAAATCTGGGGACATCCACATCAATCCATTAAACTAAAATGTTTTTGATTGTTTGAGATGTTTAATTAATCAATGTTAACACCCATGTTAGAAAAGTAGAAGGTGAAGCAGGGAACAATAGGGGTTCCCCTCCTTTGCCAATGGAGGCTACCCTTTGTTTTCCTGTAGAGTAGTTAGCGCAAGGGGTCTTTTTGCTCCACTCTCACTGTCATTACGGGAAGAAGGGGGTGGTTTTTGGCCTCTTGTAGGCAGTGTGTGACCTGTGATCTCTAGGATAATCCTTTGACACTGTTGAGAAATTAATCTAGGGTTATCCTGCGAAGGCGTTCCTTCTCTTAGGAGCAGGGCTCACAGGCCATATACTGGTAGAAAGTTCTGGGTGAAAGAAAATGATTGATGACACATGTTGTACTTTCATTCCTGACAAAACAGGCACTGATGATGATATTTACAAAGCATTGCAGAACCTCACTGAGTTACAATAGTATGTAAAAGATCTCACTCCTGGTGCTGAACGCTCTCCCAGCTGGATAGACTGGCTGTGGACTGGCACCTGGTGGCAAGTAATGATGAAAACTCTGTGATCACTGTATTGGTTGTCATCTGTGTGTTTCTTGCTTGTCTAGGACCGTGTGTAAAAACCATGGTTTCTAGAGCTGTGAACCATGCATTTGTGCAACACCAACTGGTGGTTGCAAGTTATCAAACTGTGCCGGGTGAAGAGTTTTGAGTGTGAGATTAATCTGTGGTTTTTGTTATTCCTCTCAGCTGTTAATGACGTGTATGTTGAAATTGTATTTACAAATGACATACTACTGATGTAAAATGCTGTAGAATGATAAAAAGAAGGGAAATGTTAGAGTGATGCTGTACTGCCGTGCTTGCAATCTATGTTATCATTCTGACGTCAAGGACAGACTGCTCATGCAGAAAGTAGGTATCAGCTGTTTACAGAATGTGGTTACATGATGTCCATTCAAATATGTTCTGCCTGTGAAATTCTGGTTTTTACATGACTAATGACTATACGATCACGCCCAGATGATGATTTCACTGTGAATAAAGAGCTGAACAACGGGGAAGTCTGGGGAGCTGATGGGAGTCAGGGTGCTGGATGCACCTCTGATCAGACTTCCCTTTTGCAAATGCATTAACTAAGAATCTGTGCCTTGGAGCTTCTTTCGACACCCACAGCAGCTGATAGCCAGTTGGGTGCTTAGACCCAACAATATCATATATATTATATCATATTATATTATATATATTTAGTTCAGGAGTTTTTTGTTTCAGTTTACTGGCTGCACCTCAGCGGGGAAAGGTGGAGGGCGGGGCCAAGCGCAGAATTAGGGCACAATGAGGAAAACAATGCAGAGCTTCAGGTGGCTTCAACCTCCTAACAGGCAACTGGTCATACAGGCTCCGGATTAGCAGGCGTCCTCCCCCAAAGTCCTGTTCACACGAGGGATAACCCTCCTCAACTATTTAACAGACAAATGCCTCTAGAGCCTCTAGAGTCACTTCCTCCTCCACTCCAGTGGCCGGTAGATGTGAGAGCCAATGTGAGAGTGTACTGTGCATGTGGAAATGCTCTTACTTGAACCTTTGAACATATTCCTGAGTTTTGCAGTTGTTTTCTTTGATTTGATCTGGCCAAACATTTAAGCGATCACTGATCACCATCATTCAGGGTGTTTTGTCAACCCGATTCACGTTTGCATGGAATTATCAGGAAGAGCTGATGGTGTAAACTGACAAGGACTTAAAGATAAATTAACAGCCTGTTTTCTGACAGATTCTGGAGATGTTACATTGTTGAGAAAAAAAGGTGAGAGTTTGTAATTAACACATTTGAGATGGAAGCAATGATATACGCTGTCACACTTGGATGGTGGATAAAAATAGCTGCAAAAGCTACAAACAGTGAATTCTGCTGCTGCCTCTTCGTTAACCTGGGAATAAAATGACACACTCTGGAGTTCAGTGGTGTCTTGATCCCTGATTGATCATTATCCCAGTGTCATTTAGCCTCATCGTAAATCACATTCAGGTAATAATGAGCATGCAGTTTCTTGTTTACTTTCTCTCGCTTTACACACACACACTCACACACACACTTTCTCTCTCATACACCTCTCATTGTCACCATTATTGAGACAGATGCCTTCATCCATTACATACTGCTCTTTTGCCGAAGGCCCCACAGACAGCAGGGGGGTAAAGGGAGGGTGGGCCCCTTTCTCTCATTAACCCACCTCAACGGTAAGGGTGGTAATTTCAGCCATATCAATCATGCCTAATTGGTCCAAGCCAGTAAAAATGCTGCTTTTACGTATCCTCGAGCCACCTGGGAATAGAGCAGAGGGTTATAAAATGCAAAAGGTGGGAGTAGGTGATGGAGTTGCCTCCTGGGACTCATGCATCTTCTGGGTTCAACACATCAGATCTGTGATGAGTCCTTTTGAACATTTGTTCTTAAACACACAGTTGTGTCTATGCTCAGATAAGATCCATGTTGTCCATTTTTTAGTTGACTGGGATGATTGAAAATAGATAATAAAGGTGCTTTTTGACAGCAGGAACCTTCTCCTTGAACCAGGGACTTTTTGGAGATCTATGTCCTCTTGGCTGCAGGAATGAGGGTCTGTGTTAGTGATGGTAATTATAGGTTATAGGCAAATTTAAATAGGAGTCATCACACTGAAGCACTGGGTTAAACACCCCCTATTCCAATGAAGTCGGGACATTGTGTTAAACATGACTAGAAACAGGCTACAATGATTTTCCAATCCCATTTAACCTATTTTCAGTCAAATACACAACAAGGACAAGGCATTTATTTCAAACTGATAAACCTTACTGTTTATTTATTTATTTTGGAAATTTCCAATTCCATTGAATTTGACATCTGCAACACATCCCTAAAAAGCTGGGACAGGTTGATGTTTCCTCTGTGTTTCATCCTCTTTCCTTTACCAACACTGGTTCAGTGTTTGTGAACTGAGGACACTAATTGCTGAAGCTTTGGAGCTGGAATTCTTTCACATTCTTGTTGATAGAAAACTTCAGTTGATCAAAAGTCTGGGGATTCTGTTGCCATATTTTACGCTTCAAAATCTTTCACCCATTTTCAGTGGGAGACAGGTCTGGACGGCAAGCAGGTCTCGTAGCTGCACTCTTTTGCTATGAAGCCACGCTGTTGTAACAGGTTCAGAATGTGTCTTGGTTTCATTGTCCTGCTAAATAATCAGGGACGTCCTTGAAAAAGACAAAGGACTTGATCTACTAACGGTTTGCGTGTACAAAAAAATGTGCAAACTGGATAGCGTACACAAAGCTGATCTACTAACAGGGTGCAGACATGGACTACATCTCTCATGAGAGCAAAGCAGCACACGCTTTAGTGCATCTGCCTTCATGACTATGAAGAACACATGCAGATCACCAGAACACGCAAAATTCTGGGAGGGGGAGATGCAAATGGTGATTTATCAAACCTGACAGTTTGCAGGCGCTGTTTTAGCGTCTATATTTAGCACATGTTAAAGGCAGGTGCAAAGTGGAACAGCTTTACGCACAAACAGCAGTGGTCAAATACAACAAACTACAGACAAATGTTTAGACATCTCCACAACCCAAGAGGTCTAAAAAATCCTTTTACAAAACTCTTTGGAAAAAAAAAAAAAAAAAACAAGCACAGAAAGGCCAACAATACGATTCGGATTCTATCTCTTTCTTTCTCCCTCTCCCTTTCTACGCTTAATAAATACGTTAATAAGTAAATTTTTGAATACAGCTTGAATTTTCTGGGTTTTAGTGCTCTCAAATGCAGATTATTAGACATGTAGAGAGAATTAAAGTAAGATCACAGCGCGTCTGTTTCTTCACAGGTGTTTCCCCTGCGCAGAGAAAGATGAAAAGACTAACACATCCATTTCTGAGACAATGTAGCGGTGACGGTGTGCAATCACAGCAGTTATGTCCTCGTGATTAAGTTCAAGATTAAAATTTAAAGGGCTAAAGGGGACCACCAGAGTTCAACAGTCTCACAGCTTCGGGAAAGAAGCTAAAATCCATCCCAATTAAGTCCTGAACAGTCATTTTTATCACAAGAACACGGAAGACTGGCTGACATCAAGTGCACATAAGAGGGTTTATCCTTGTATTATACAGATCTGCAACTCTTTGAATTCAAACATCATTTTTGTTTACAGTCACTCTGCTCTCTCAGACTCTCTATGGAAACAGACGGCAGCACACGCTAAATCCTCTTCTAAATATGGCGGTCTGCACCTGTGACCAACTGCGCCCGCTATCTTAGTAGATCACTCGCAACACGCCCACTTTTAGTGCGTGCAATGTTTTAGTTTGCACATGCATTTTAGCGCTAGGTATTTGGGATCTTAGTGGATCAGGCCCAAAGTGTCTTGGATGGCAGCAGATGTTGCTCCAAAACCTGTTTGTACCTTTCAGCATTAATGCTGCCATCACAGATTCTGGGACAGTTACCCATGATGCCATGGGCACTAACACACCCCCATTTCATCACAAATGCTGCTTTTGAACTTTGTGCTGAGAACAATTTGGATTGTCCTTTTCCTCTTTTGCTTTAAGGACCACGTCCATAATTTCCAAAAAGAGTTAGAAATGGGGACTCATATCAGACTTTTCCTCTTTGCCTCAGTCCATCTCAGATGAGCTCGGGCCTAGAGAAGGCAGCAGCGGCGGCGTTTGTGTGTGTTGTTGATGTCTGACTTTGTCTTTGCATGGTAGAGGATGAACCGTCACTTGTAGATGTAGTGATGAACTGTGTTAACTGACAATGGTTTTCTGAAGTGTTCCTGAGCCCACGTGCTAATATCCTTTACACAATGATGTGGCTTTTTAATGCAGCGCCGCCTGAGGGGTCAAAGGTCACAGCCTTTCAGTGTTGGTTTTGGGCCTTGCTGCTTACATGCAGAGATTTCTCCAGATTCTCTGAATCTTTTGACAATATTATGGACTGTAAACAATGAAATCCATCAATTCCTGCAATTGGACAAAGTTGAGAAACATTGTTCAAATTTGAGTGGATAACTGCAAAAAACAAACAAATTCTATCAGTTTGAACAATAAATATCTTGGCTTTGTAGTGTATTCAGTTGAATATGGATTAAACAGGATTTATAAATCATTGCACTCTGTTTTTATTGATGTTGTATACAATATACTGTATACCCTAACCTTGTGCGATTGTACAGTGACCTCTCATCCATAGCAGACCTATTTAACACTCTAACTACCAAGGCAGTCATTTTGACTGCTTTGAAAATTTGCAACGTCATAACTTTGTGTAAATAACACTTGTGTATCAATGGGACCCTGACTTTTCCTAAATGAGTGTATATTTTATCCTAAAATTGTTTTATCCTTAAAATTTCAAAACATAAAAGAGATATGCCAATTTCTACCTCCAATGACCATAAGCAGTCAAATTGACTTCCTTCTTCTTACAAAGGGTGTCATGTTTCACTGTTTGCTACATTTTTCCCTCTTTTTCTCCTGCTCTATTCTTGTGCTATTTTTGATGCTATGTGGGGCTAAAATTTAGCCCTAGCTTAACTCAAAACCCAAGGGAAGCAAAAAGTAACAGAAGTAACGACAACACAAGCATGCTAAAAAACACTCTCTTCTCTCTCCTGCAAGCGCATTTTTATAACCCAGAGGATCCTCCTTGATGGTCAAGTCCTTGGTTTTTTTTGGGCAGGACTGGTGTTCCGTTTCTGAAAACGGATTCCTTCCGGGCAGGGTGGACAGCTCCTTTTAGGGCCGCAGGATTCCTTTGGATCGATCAGGGGATTAAAACTAGTATCTGGCTTTGATGCAACAATGCAGTATCTGTTGGGAATCAGATGTGGCATCATCCAGATGTACCATTATGACGTTGTTTCTGTAAGTTGGGTTGTACTTGGATCCAGTCGCGTTTTAAAGGCTTTGTTTTCTGTGAAGGTTATAATGCATCCTTTGTGACTCCTCCTGACCTGTGACCTGCAGAGAGGTTATGTTTGGCCCCAGCTCTCCACCAGGGCCCAGATTAGGTGTTTTATGGCTTTGTTTTGCACTGAGGAGACAGGAGAGATACTTGGACACAGGTGTGGGTTGTTTTGCACAGTCCTGGAATTCGGTTGTTTGTTTGTCACAAGTGTCTGAAATAACTTCTACATTTGGAAGGATGTTCATTTAACTCTCATTCAACATAATTTCCATTTTGTGTCTTGAGTTGTTTATCTACCTTTTACATCACTTTACGCTTATATCTTCTACTGATTATCCTAATTATAAACAAATAATGTCTGGTCATTGTAGTAGTTGCGGAATTCTGGTAGTTCGAGTGTTGAATATATTTCTTTGTTTTTTTGGTCCAAACATCCAAACCCTGATTGTCAACAGATTGTATAATCTGACCTCTGAATTTAAGGTACCTCCCTGGACACTCTCTTTTTGTCAGGAAGCAGTTTTTTGAGTGGAGTGGTTGGGAGGAAATTCATCTATCACAGCAATTACGGAACGATTCAAACAGAGCTGTTACGCAACAGAAGCAAAACCTTCTCTTCTGCTCAATATTTCATGTTACACAACTCCTGGTCTGATGAGGAATCTCATTGCCAATCTGTTTCTCTCACTCACTGACACACATGTACACATACACATCCACTACCTGTGTGTGGTAGGCATATGTGCAGAATTCAGCGACACACTAAGGGGTGAAATGATGAATGGGCCCATCTAAAGATCATATGTAAATATCGCTGCACTCGAGCGCATGGCTGTGTTTGAGGCTGGAAGACATGACGTGAAAATGCTGATGTACAAACTCACAATTCCTCATCGGCTGAATCTTTCACACAGAGCATTGTTTCCTGGTATTTCCTCTGTTATCAGACAAGACAGCTGCTGCAGAGAGACAGGTACAGACAGTTTGGTCGAGGGCAAAGACTGGCTGAAGACAAAGCAAAGGGGTAAACCTACAAGGTACTGCAGCCCTGAATAAGTAACAAAAAAAAAAAAAAAAAAAGGACTCAGGACGTAAGTCTTTTATAAACATCCTGAAACAGATTTTTGTTTTCCTCTGGTCAAGTAAAATCTCCTTCTCACCACTATTCACACTGAAAGAGGACTTCAGATGTCTAAAAGAAACTTGCTGTAATACTTAAAGCTATTGCATCTGAAGCTTCAACATAAACAACACAGTAAAAACGACAACTAGCAATTTTTGCGCCAACAAATGTATTTTAATTAATCTGACTCAAATTATACACATACACAACTAATGGAACCATATTTTCCCTACAAACTTCCCCCTGACTTTGACTTGATAAGGGTTTCTATATCAGTGTAACAAGGGTAAGTGAGTAATGACAGTCAATTCAACTTAAATGTTAGTTTCACTTAAAATATCAAGTATAATACTGTCCAACCAATCAGCCTGACCACAATAGTTCAGGTAGCATACTTTCGTTTGTTGTTGTTAACACAACTAGACATACAGTGTATCACAAAAGTGAGTACACCCCTCACATTTCTGCAGATATTTAAGTATATCTTTTCATGGGACAACACTGACAAAATGACACTTTGACACAATGAAAAGTAGTCTGTGTGCAGCTTATATAAGTGTACATTTATTTTTCCCTCAAAACTAACTCAAAAAATAGCCATTAATAGCTAAACCCCCGGCAACAAAAGTGAGTACACCCCTAAGAGACTACATCCCTAAATGTCTAAATTGAGCACTGCTTGTCATTTTCCCTCCAAAATGTCATGATGTGACTAGTTAGTGTTGCGAGGTCTCAGGTGTGCATAGGGAGCAGGTGTGTTCAAATTTGCAGTACAGCTCTCACACTCTCTCATACTGGTCACTGAAAGTTCCAACATAGCACCTCATGGCAAAGAACTCTCTGAGGATCTTAAAAGACGTGTTATTGTGCTACATGAAGATGGCCAAGGCTACAAGAAGATTACCAACACCCTGAAACTGAGCTGCAGCACAGTGGCTAAAGCACCGTTTCCACTAAGCGGACCGGTTTGGTTCGTCTCGGTAAGGCACACATTTTGTGGCGTTTCCATAGACTAAAACCGGGACAGGTCCCCTAATAAGCGACCCGTACCGCTCCACTTTTCAGTACCCTTTCGTTGGGGTGCCAAGCCATACCAAACCGGCCCCAGGGGTGGGGCTATAATCACTGCAGTACGTTGATTGGTCAAAAGATCGGTAACTTTCCGTGCAACAGCCGTAATAAAGAACGACACACAACCCCGCACGCAGCCTTTCCTGAAACAAAGCTTCATTACGTTATGGAGTAAAGAGCCACATGCTGATCACAAAGTAGAGGAGTTGCTGGATGTCCTCCAGTTTGCTCTTTGTTTACAATGCCGCTTATTTCTTCTTCGTTGCATTTATTTGAGGGGTACACTGTGTAGCGCTGCAGTGACATCACACTGTTACGTAGCAGACGCGGCTCTAGACATCCGCCCCATCAAACAGGGTACAGTTGGCTGTGGAAACGCGCACAGGATCAGGCTTTACCGATCTGACCCGTACCAAACTGTACTGATCCGTACCAGACTGCCAGGTAGAAACAAGGTTTAAGATCATCCAGCGTTTTAAAAGAGCAGGGTCCACTCAGAACAGGCCTCGTGTTGGTCGTCCAAAGAAGCTGAGTGCAGCGTCACATCCAAATGCTTTCTTTAAAAGATCAACGCAGGAGTGCTGTCAGCATTACTGCAGAGATTGAAGAGGTGGGGGGGTCAGCCTGTCAGTGCTCAGACCATACGCCGCACTCTACATCAAATTAGTCTGCATGGCTGTCACCCAAGAAGGAAGCCTCTTGAAGTCAGTACACAAGAAAGCCTGTGAACACGTTACTGAAGACATGTCAACAAAGCACATGGATTACTGGAACCATGTCCTTTGGTCTGATGAGACCAAGATTGATTTGTTTGGTTCAGATGGTCTCAAGCATGTGTGGCAGCGACCAGATGAGGAGTACACAGATAAGTGTGTCATGTTCTACAGGCAAGCATGGTGGTGGGAATGTCATGGTCTGGGGCTGCATGAGTGCAGCAGGTGTCGGGGAGCTACATTTCATTGAGGGAAACATGAACTCTAACATGTACTGTGAAACACTGCAGCAGAGCATGATCCCCTCCCTCCAGAAACTGGGTGGCAGTGCAGTGTTCCAGCATGATAATGACCCCAAACACACTGCTAAGACGACCACTGCTTTACCAAAGAGGCTGAGGGTAAAGGTGATGAACTGGCCAAGCATGTCTCCAGACCTAAACCCAATAGAACATCTTTGGGGCATCCTCAAGCAGAAGGTGGAGGTGTGCAAAGTCTCGAAAATCTGCCAGCTCCATGATGTCATCATGGAGGAGTGGAAGAGCATTCTAGTGGCAACCTGTGAAGCTCTGGTAAACTCCATGTCCAGGAGAGTAAAGACAGTCGTGTGCCTGGAATCAGAGGAATTGGTGATAGTTGAGTTATTGAATGGGATACTAACTTGCCACGTTAGCAGGTAAGGCTACCGTTAGCCTTAGCCCGAGCAGGCTATAAACTGAATGATTTGTGACTATCATTTATTGATATTTATGAACTTTGTATTGTTCTTTTGAAATAGTGTACCTATAAAAATCTGATTGTTATCTTTGTTTTGAATATTGTGCTTTGTGTATATAGATGACTTTTGAGTGAAATCTTTTAAAGAGTGTTCCTGATTATTCTTTTTTTATCTAACTCAGGCTAGGCGAGCCCAGATTAGCGGCTGATGTGGAGCTAACTGACTGCTGATTGAACATTCATCTATCATTTTGAGGGTCTGGTAGGAGCCTGACACAGCCTGTCCCCACCACTTTTTGGAGCCAATAACATCACATCCTTTTCACACTTATGGACATTTACAGACTCATGGACAATTTCAAGCTTATGGACCTCTGAACCTCATGAACTGTCGCATCACTGCATAAAACTGCTCATACTGAGTTAGTTTTTTAGGTCCCTGTTGTTACAAATAATTAAAGACCTTAATTGTTTTGGGTTTGGTGCTTCAAACAATCAAGGACCTTTCATCCTCGCGAGCTCTCACATTCCAAAAGTGAACCTGGACAGGACAGGATCTGGACTTCAAGATCCTGTCCTATCTGTCCTTGCAGCTGCAGTTCCCGCCTGTGCTCCCCAATCAATCAACACCAACCTGCTACGTTGTAAGCATCTCGTCATTCATGTTGTCCTCTGAAAACCTCAAACCTGTTGACTTACAGGCCTGGCTCCACTCGTTATCCAGATATTGAAATGTACTTTTAGTGCCTGACACCCTGTTTGGAGGGCTCCTGATGCCAGACCTGAGACAGAGCAGGTGCACAAAAGTATCGGGGTCAAGGGAAATCAACGCACTAAGAAAGCTGAAAGCTGTTAGCTCCAAAGTCGTGATGGAACAGAGATGGATGAGACTGATGGGGAGAACGCAGGGAGAAGCTAAAGTCTTAACTTTTTATTGCAATCTTTTAGTCACTACATATGGCATATTATCTTTATAAATGGTTTATATCATTATTTTATGGGTTTGCATGCATTATATCTTGTTTAAATAAATCCCACAAGTTTTGCTGAGAATCTGACCAGAAACACCCCCCCCCCCTTTTGTGTTCAAAAGGGGCACCTGCTATCCTATAGAGACCTTGAGCCTGTAGCCTGCTTCTCTTTGAAATACTCCCACACGGCTGCCCGAGAGTCTTCATCTGAGTGAAAAAGCTATATTTCATGTACATTTCTTTGTCTTCTGCTTAAAGAGGTTTTGTTATCTTGCACCTGTAGGAAAACGTGACTTCTGAGACAGCCCATCGGATGTCCATATATGTAAACAACAAATAAGAATTGTCCCCCAAGACAACAGCCAATTAAAGCCCCTGGGGGTTTAAAAAAAGGGAAAGATTGTCCCCTGATGACCAATAAAAGTTTAAAGGTGTTAACCTTTTGATTTTGATACTCCCACTTCAGAAATGTACATAATACACAGCACATCTTGATATTTTAGTTGGACTCTGCAGATTTCAGCTCCTTTGTTCTCTGGAATAAAGTACCTTGTGGATTTAACCTGCTGAATTTTTTGCCTCTCTTTGGACTTAAACTTTTTCTGGGGATTCAACATATAGTCTGATCTGGACTCTAACTTTTTTGGGGAAACCAACACTTAGTACAAATTTCTGAAATGATTAATACCAATTGGAGAAATATAGAATCTGACTTTGGGATTTAAATCAAACTCTTCCCTAAGGGGCTAGAGTAGGGATTTTAATCCAAAAATACACAACAGGACAACCCGGTGGTCCAACCCAGGGGTCATTTTGACAGGGAGTACAGGTAAAAATGGTCAAGGTTAAAGTAAACATGACTTCCTTCTTCCAGTATCCTTTTTGCTTTCCTTGTTCAGTGGAAGGTTTAGAAGTAAAACGTCTCTAAAAAGAAAAAAGAAGTCGTGACAGTGATATACCGTTTGGTTCATATCTAACAGAATTCTACGTCTGTGTGTGGAGAAGTGAAGGTGTTTAATTTGACATCAATAGCAGTTACAGGGGACGATGGAAGTGAATTAGCGCAGTTTCTACTGATCAATCAATATCAACTTACCACACAGATGATTTATAACAGAATGAAGTCTTTCAGCACAGCTGTGTGAGCCACATGATGAACCCCGGGATGCTGCTTCCTCAAACACTATCTGGGCGTCACATGCATTCATCTCTGCTGAGTTGCCATCTGATGCTTCCTTTTGGCAGGGAACCTCAGGGATCTTTATTATGTGCCTATTCTTGGACTGGAAGCTGTTGAGTGTGACAATAAAAGTGTAATTGCAGACACACGGGCAGACTCCATTGATTTATGCTTTCAACGTGGGAGGAGGAGGAACTTCAGGTCTGTTTGTGTGCTCTCTCTCTGTCTGTGAAGAGGGTTTTCTCCTTTTGCCCTCGGTCACACAGTTTCCACAGGTGAAGGCTGAAGAAACACCTTAATGTTTAAAGCACAGAATAGATGGAGGCTTCGGGGAAGAAAAAGGGAAAGCAGGTAGCAACATGAAAGAGAGAGTTTAAGTGATGGAGGGAGGGAGTCAAGGACGGCAGGTGAGATGACAGTAATCTAAGAACCATGGGAGAGAAGATGTAAAGCCTGATGTGGGGCTCTACAGTCTGTCTGACACTGTCAGCTTTGATACGTCACTGAGTCTTTGCTCATGTGTGCTCTGACAGTTTATCTTCATTTTCTCAGACAGAGGAGAGGCATAAGTCCTGTTTTCCTCCTCACTAAATCCCTCATTTTTCTTATCTTCAAAGCTCTTCATAAGATTTCTGTTTGTTCCCTTTAGGTTCATCCTTTTCTTATCAAAAGTCATCACATGCTGCTGGATTCTGCCTCTGACAGGTAATGCGGACCCCGAGGGTCTGTTCAACACCTTTTTTCAGGTGTCTCTTCATTATCTTCCAAGCATGTCTGGGATTGTTTCTGTCAGTCTTGTTTGGGAGAAAAAATAATTTTGTTGACCCTAAGAAACATATCATGGCAGGTGTAGGACAAATTATCTTTACAGAAGTACAAAGTGAGCTAGGACGGACAAAGTACAAAGCTTCATCACTGAAGTGACAGTAAAGACCCTCCTGTCAAATAGTATTCAAGCACAAGTGAAAATAGCTTGGTTAATTTATAACCCCCTCCCTGAGCTACCACCTTATAGTGGTGAAGGGGTGGATGAGATCTGCCTGGAGTTTCTCAAGGCTCTGGATGTTGTGGGTCTGTTGTGGTTGACATGACTCTGCAACATTGCGTGGGAATAAGGGGCAGTGTCTCTGGACTGGCAGACCAGGGTGGTGGTCCTTCTTTTTGCCCCATTTGGGGCAGGATCTCAATAATATTTTAATGTGAGTTGGAAAAAAGTTCTTTCACCGTTCCATTTGTGAAATGCACTGCCTACCCCCCAAAAAGAGTTACCAACAAATAAAAGATCATACACTCTAATATTTAGTGATAAAAGTGAAAAAGATTACTGAAATGTGTCAGTTTCTATATCTTTTTAATGGCAACTTTTTTGTTGATATTTTCCCTAAAATATTTTCTATAATAAAAAGAACTTTAATGATTATAACTTTATTTATAGATCACCTTTAAAAACAACAGTTCACACAGTGCTTTATAGCAGTGATCCACAGCAAAATCAACAAACAAACAATCTAATAGTGAATCAAAAATAGCGAACAACATTGAAATGAACAATATGAATAAACAATTATACAGACCAATCAGAAGCAGAAGAGAAAAGAACCCAGGCAGTGCATGACCCTATGATGAGACCATGAGGACCGGAGGTGAGAAGGGGTAAAAAAACAAACAGGAACAGTAGAGAGGATAAAAACAACATACCTGAAATAAAGCAGTGAATAAATAAGGTAATACAGAGGATATAACAGCCTAAATTTAAAATGGAAATGATAACTGAAGTGCTCAACTCATGAACAATGAATAAATAAATAAATGTATTACCATTTAAATTACCATTGTTCATTTTCTGCAAATAAATGCTCTAAATGACAATATTTGGGATTTGGGATTAATGTTTTCAGTAGTTTATAAAATAAAACAAAAATGTTCATTTTACTCAAAACAAATACCTATAAATAGTAAAATCAGAGAAACTGAAAATTTGAAGTGGGGTCTTAATTTTTCCCGGGGCTGTAGATAAATAAATAAGTGAGTGAGCTCTGTAAGAGGGCAGTTAAAATACAAAAGAGGACAATGATGAGGTGAAAAGATAATAGTGGTGATAAGAATCAGAATAAGAAGACAACATCACATAAAAGAAAGACGTTAAAGTGTGTTTTAAGAAGAGATTTAAAAGATGATACTGAAGGAGCAGCCAGGCTTAAGGGGTCCTCAGGTCTCAGGGGGAGGTATATCTGTGTGTCGTCTGCATAGCAGTGAAAGGAGACTTTATGGCGCTGGATAATTTGGCCAAGGGGCAGCATATACATAGAGAATAAAATTGGACCTAAAACTGAACCCTGCGGTACACCATAGTTCAGCTTTGAGATTGAGAAGACGTGATTACCTACGGTGACCGCAAGGGTTCGTTCTAAAATGTAAGACTGAAACCAACTTACTGCAGTACCACTGATGCCAACCCAATTTTTTAGCCGATTGATTAAAATATCACGATCCACTGTAGCGAATGCCGTACTTAGGTCTAAAAGAATTAAACTGGCACTCTCCCCTGTGTCAGTGGTTAAAAGGAGGTCGTTGGTGACCTTGAGGAGGGCCCTTTCTGTGCTATGATATTGTTTAAAACCAGATTGAAATTTCTCAAAGAGGTTATTTTGGGACATGAAAGATAAAATCTGGTTTGAAACCACTTTCTCTAAGACTTTAGATAAAAACGGGAGATTTGAAATTGGCCTAAAATTGTTAAAGTCAGAGGGGTCGAGGCTGGGTTTCTTTAAAAGAGGTTGGACCACAGCGTGTTTAAAAGCAGAAGGAAACTTGCCTTCTGCTAGGGAGCTGTTAACAATTGCTAAAATGCTGGATCCAACTGTGCTAAAAACCTCTTTGAGAAATTTGCTGGGGATCAAATCAAGACTGCACGTAGTTGGTTTCATCCCAGAGATNTCTGATACATTTTCAGAGCTTCACGCCAAATTTCATAAAACACAGTGAGGCGTGTTGATTTCCACTTCCTTTCTTTTTTCTGCATTCTCTCCTCAGGCTCTGCAGGGCGTCTGTGTGCCATGGCTGAGGAGATTTCTTTTGTCTTTTATTTTTCAGTGGGGCTACAGAGTCCAGGATGCTCTTACTTGTGTTATTAAAAAGGGAGACCAGCTCCTCTGTGTTAAAATTTGGACTTGTGGCAGTTAAGGATGCAGAGATAAATAGCTCCTTAAACTTGCTAGCAGACGTAGAGTTAAAAACCCGCCTGGGTACAGGTGTATTTTTAACAAAGGGTAGCTGTGATAAAACCATAGTGAATAAAACAGCTTTGTGGTCAGACACACAGATATCCTTTGTCTCAAAGTGTTCCAGGGTAAGGCCACTGTATAAAACCAGGTCTAGAGTATGACCTTTAGAGTGTGTGGGTTCTTGCACTGCCTGCGTGAGGTTGAAAGATTCTAGAATATTCATAAAATCCACAGTCAGAGTTTGAGAAGGACAGTACACATGTATGTTAAAATCACCAAGAATCAAGGCTTTGTCAAACTTCAAGAAGGCTTGTGGTAAAAACTCTGAAAACTCTGGAATAAAATCATTGTTAGGTTTGGGTGGTCTATAAATAACTAAAATCAGCAGTGGTTCTTTTAAATTAACAACAAAACCAAGGTGCTCAAAAGACATAAAAGCGCTGAAGGAAATCAGGATGCATTTAAAACCTGTCCTGAGAATGACAGCAACCCCCCCTCCCCTACCTGAAAGACGGGGCTGGTGGAAATGTGTAAAGTCTGGGGGGGTTGCTTCAATGAGAGGGCTGCAGTCACCGGGGCAGAGCCATGTTTCAGTTGTAAAAAGAAGTCCAGGTTATTGTTAACAATAAAATCACTGCATAAAAAAGAGGCTGGTGAGAGATGTAATGTTGAGGAGTGTTAGAATGACCCTTAAACGGCCGAAGGACTGCAGTGTCCACACATGACACAGACCAGTTTTTTGCATGTGCATCAAAAGGGTGATTTATTTACAGACTTAGAAACTCACAGCAGCACAGGAACCAGGCAGGGCCCTGACCAGTATCCCAGTTAGATGGTTTCTGGCGCGTTAAATACTAGGAGGCTAATTGCCTTCCCTGGGCTGATTCACCTGCGGGTGTTTTTCCCCAAGATCCTACTCCCCCCTTAATTTACTGACAACCTGTTTGCCCCATTTCTCCTAAGTATGTTTATTATATACAGTAAACCCCTTCACAAATGCACGTAATAATTATCCCATACCATTAGTTACATTAATTACAAACTGGACCCAAACTCAACTCCCCCCTCCAATAATTTCGGAGTTGGTTTGATCCGGAACGTTTATCAGGGCATTCGTTCCCCGCCGGATTCTTTTAACCGGACACCCTGGAGCAGACAAGATAATTCAGGTGAGTGATCACAAAACCCTTTTTAAAATAACACTTCTGCACTCGCACACACTTTTTTACCATCATGCACACACATTCTTGCTATCATGCACACACAATACTGCACATTACATTTTTAAACAATCACAAACACCGTAACTCGGAGCTCTCTCACCCTCCTCTCTCTTACAGGTAGACGATGCTCCGAAGCCCCTCCCTGCTGGACTTACGTCAATTATTGGTTAACTTACGGATTAAATATTCAATAAATACTGGAGTTTAATATGAAATGTGCAAATATGCAATGTGCAAAGTTGATAAATAAAGTGCAAGTGCTATAAAAGTGCGAAGTGCTATTCCTTTTTTTACCCCTGCTGTGCAATATTTACAAGGCCAAAAGCCATCAGTCTGTCGTAACGGCTCTTCGTTACAAGGAGTCCAAATCTTGCTGTGTTACGGACAGAAGCAGGTGGAGGTGGAGGTGGGTTAAGTTTCTAAGACTGGGGGTTATAGCAGGTGACTGTTTACGTTGACACTGATGGGTCTTGTGGAAATGTGGACAGGGATGGACAGGGGAGTGAAGGTGACACTGGAAGGAGAGGAGAGAGGACAGGTGCATTGGCAGGTGTGTGTGGTAGGGGCGGGGCTTGTGTGTGAATAATCCAGCGCTGACGGAGGGGAGATGAGAGCCGGTGCTGGATTAATTAAAAGTCACGCACGTGCTGCTGGTTGAACTGCATGGTGGATGTGTCCTGAAAGCATTTGGCTGCCCAGCCTGTTAGGGTGGACGCCATCGGCTTTAAAAAGTGGAGCGCAGTTCCAGAACAGGTTAAAACTGTCAATAAAATGCAAGTTAAAAGATGCGCATGAGTGCTGGAGCCAGGTGTGGAGGGCGAGGATTCGACTGAAACGTTCAGGACTGTGATTAAAAGTTGGAATTGGACCGGACATAAAAACAGACTTTAAGACGTTAAAAAAGAGGTTAAAATCCTTTTTGCTGCTCTCAGACTGCCGCAGAGAAGTGTCGTTCGTACCTACATGTAGGGCAGTCACAATTATTACAATATTCGCCAATCGCAGTTATTTTTCATATTCGTGATCACCGTGAATTATTCATTTTTTCCACAAGTATTTTATCTTTTTCATCCCATCACAGTGAAAAAAGTTATTTTGGAACATGGCATTGGACTAAAACGTTTCTCTTCCCTGTCCATGTTCAAGTGTTGGTACCTGCACATGATCCTCTGACGAACACCGCTGCGCGTGCATGGATGTGTTGTCGCAGTAACAGGCGGCAACGTATGTGTAAAAAGAAAAGCTGACGGTGCAGCTTTCATTTAACAAACTATATGTCCTTATGTTATTAATCTTATTAACATGACAGGATGTATTATCTGTCTCTTCAGATGCGCGTTCCCATTTCTCGTCTCCCGCTGGGGGGGGTCTGTCAAACGGCCATGTATGTGAAACACAAAAAAGACTTTTTCGCAAATATTTCATGGTAATATTTGAGATTGTGTAAAATGTCTATGGTGTCCAAGTTGTTGGAAGTGACTGTTCTTATGCATAGCAACTCATCTATTACTGAAGGCATCAACACAAAGGAGTGGAACAAACGGCTGAAAAACATGTTTCACAAACAATTTCAGGAAAGAAACAAGGAAGAGTCTGAGGGTAGGTCAAAGACAAACAAAAACATCTCTGTATCAGCAAAAAAAGCAAACAGGTCCATTGTAATGTAATGTTTAAGGTTCACGAGCTTGGAGCAGTCACTGTTCAGTCTTTATTCACCACAGGATGGAATGGATGTGTTCACAGCCTCACATCCATTTGGACTTCCATTTACAAGAAGACTGATGTTCAAACAGCAATCCATAAAGCTGACAGGTGGAAAAGAACAGTGCATTGTATATGGGTCTGTCAGGCTTACAGGCTCTTAAAAAGACAGACGCGTTACAACTCAGACATCTGTTCAGGACATCTGAGGAATGATCAGTGCGCTCCTCCGCCTCCGTAACATGCCTCTTTGTCCCTGGTCTTTCTCCTCTCCTCTGTCTGGGTTTCAGTATCAAATCTCATTTCCTCTCCTCTTGGCAGTGTCAGTCTCTGTTTTTCAGTCCGGTCATTCAAACAAGACACTGCTCACTGCTCGACCGCCAATCAAGACCACTGTCAACAGTAACAAACATGATTTAATAACCCAAAGATCTCATGAGCCAACTGACAACACCAGAGTCACGACAGTCTCACAAAGAGAAACAGAGACAATAAGACCTTCATCTCCATGTCTTCTGACACCATGGTAGACACAAAAAGGAGATGCTGTTGATGACGTGACCTTTGATTCATATCTTATGTCTCTCTCTAGACTCATGTACTTGTCAAACCTTCATACGTGACTAATCTGTTGTTAAGCTTCAATTTGACAAAAGCAGCCCAACTGCTGAATTCTGGTTTCTGGTTTCTGGTTTCTGCCTCCTCTGCATCCTTATGTGTTTGACACATACAGAGGTTTGGACAACACCAGCTTCAGGGCTCGGCATGGTGTGAGTATAGCTTCAACTACAGCAAGAGCAGCAAGAGTCAAAAGTTAAAAGTTTGTGATTTCATCTTTAAAGAAAAGCCACACTTCTTTCCAACCCCACAAATGGAGAGGACACACACACAGAGGATCCAGGTGGTGAAGTGTAACAATACAGGGACTCAAAAGTATGTTTACTAGTGGTGTGAGATACTGCAAAATTTATTTCGGATACCAAGTAAATATAGGGCCAGTATCGTCGATACCAATACTGATATTGATACACAAAAAAGAAGTGTGCCAAAACTAATCAAGAATAACCCACAACTACTCAAACTAGTGTTTTTGTTCATCAATGTATCGATCACATTACACAAGTATTGATCAATACTGACACCAATGTTGATATCCATATTTCAGATTAAGCTGCCCACCACTATTTTACTGCAGTTCACACTAGTCGCTTGTTTGAATTTGCAGTTGAGGTGGACGGATTGATGTAAAATATCGGTATATTGATAGCAACATTGGTATCAGTATTGATCAATACTTGGGTAATGCGATCGATGCATAAAATCCGTAGTCTGTCGCTGATTTCTAAAATATTTTAATACATAGCCATCCTTGTGAAAGTACTTCACTTCAAAACACTTTTAATGTCACATACTTGTTTTAAACATGAGTCTGGGACATTTTAATACACACAGTACACATTTATTTATTTCTGCTAACCCCTTCATGAGTGCCTTGGTTTATTTCATTGTTGTATTTCATTTGTTGAATCATTTTCATTCTGTAGCATGTGAGAGTTTGTGTGCAATGCCCACTGAAACAAATTCAAATAGACAATATTGAAATAGTGATTCAATAAGTATCGAATTCTGAATCGAAGAAGCAGAGAGTAAAATAATGGAAAAAAGAAAGACTGAACAGGAGCATTTGGATCAGGGTGCATACATGGTTTGTGCATGTTCACTTTATATGTGCAGGGTTGAGCCTCAGACAGTACCACATTGATTTAACCCTTAATGATAACAAAAGGGATGACTTCATGTATAAATATGACACTTCCGCATCTTCCAAAGACTACACATCATCTCATTTAAAACACGTCATATGTTTTGGGTTGAAGGCATTGTAGGGACTTAGTTAAGTTTCTTTTCGCTGTTTTCATACAACATTCAAACAGAGCAGCGCATGCCCTCTGCCTCCGATCATAGCTAACAGCATAGCTACCAGTCATAGCTTCGTGAACACACCATGGACTGTAGAAAACAGCCCAGTGATAACCTGCAGCACTGTGATGAGAGAAACTCAACAGCTGTACACCTGACTTCCTGCAGGTGAAGTATTGTATCATTCTATCTCTGTGTTACAGCCACTATCGTAGTTGCTTGGGATACGTTCTCCCACTCGCTACCATCAACACACAAAGCCCATGCCCGCTGGGTGCACTGTGATTGGCTGTTCACCACCTATGACAACTTCTACTCTCCACCTAGAAACATCCCGTGTCAACCAAAACATCAACAGAACAGGTGAGGGAGGGGATCTAGGAGTGAGTGAGGTAAGCTCACACACTGACAAGCAGAGGCCCAAAGATGATGATTGAG
This sequence comes from Thalassoma bifasciatum, assembly GCA_008086565.1. Taxonomy (NCBI): domain Eukaryota; kingdom Metazoa; phylum Chordata; class Actinopteri; order Labriformes; family Labridae; genus Thalassoma; species Thalassoma bifasciatum. The sequence goes on from RPOG01000644.1 coordinate 125,485, forward strand.
TAGGTTCATGTCAGCCCCTGTCCTCGAGCTGGGATCCATACAATTGTTTCTTGTCTTTCTTACTTCAGTACTTGCTTTTGTTTTGGTATCACACTCACATTGTGTCTCATTCCAGGGCTGCGTCTCATTTGCGCTAAATGATGTCTCATTTGCACCAATTTACTTGGAGGAGAGAGAAGAGAGGATGGCGGAGACTGATCAGAGGAGAGATAATCCAGGAAACACGAGAGCTGGCTTTGCGTTTTTTTTGCAGACAGACACGCCCCCACGCTGTATGACAGCCTCTGATTGGACGGTGCTCTGGTTCAGAAAGTTTCTCTGAAATTTTATATCAGCGGAGTTAAATATAAAGAAAAGACAGAGCTGAAAACAGTCTCTGAGGAAAAATCTGAAACAGGTCAGAAAGATGGGATTAAAAACATGTTTGATGTGAGTTTGAAGCACTAAACGCTGATCACAACTGTCATTAAATCAATAAAATAGATCAATACCAAGTTTTTGGAACTGTGTCAGATTCATCATCCAACAATTCATATAGTTGTATAAAATAGAGCAACAATATGCAGTTTTTTCCCTATTTGTTTACCTGCAACTTTTCTTTTCTTATGGTGAGAATTTAAGTCAGAGAATAAGTCTGTCAGGAAAAAAACACGTTACATTTCAGTTTATGAAGTTTCATTCATGAGCAGGAGGTTTGTAAAGAGAGACATGATTTCTATTTTAACCTGAAATCTAACTTTTCTAGTGTCCCTATAGATTATAAGTTTCAGAGTTCACTGTCAGATATGCTCTGGACAAAGGATAAATAATTAATGAATAATCCAATAATGACGCATTTTACCCCCAAAGTGATCCCTGCGCTTCTTAACTGGACACAGAATAAACAGAACTCAGGTTTTCTTCATGTGTAAATGTTTGTTAAACAGATTAAAAACTAAGTTAAAGCTCTGTTAGTGTTTATATTTTTTTAGAGTTATTACAGCTCATGTGCAGACACAAACAGCTGTTAGAGCTGAATGATGATCCTGATCAGCTGACGCCGTCATCACTAAAAGACCCCACGTCATGAAATGCCCCTGAAGGAAGGACGTGTCATTTGTCTTAAAACGAATCTCCTTGTCTCTTCGCTCCTTTCTTCATTTCCTCACATCTCTTTCACCATCTCTGGTGGGCGGGACGAAGATGCAAGTAAACCCTGTAAGTGGAGGAAGGAAGGAAGGAATTTAGCGCAAATGAGACGCAGCCCTGGTCACTCCTTCTTCTTCTCCTCACACCTGCTGGTTATCACCAGGCCCTCCCCCTTGTACTCACCTTTAGCGAGTTGGCAGTCACTTCCCTGAATATTTAAACCCCAGTCCTCTTGTGTTCTGTGCCAGATCCTCTTCTCCTCTTTCAGTCCTTTTCCTTGTGTGAGTTTTGTGATTTTTGTGATTTTTGCCCGTTTTATGACCGTTTCCTGCCTGCTCCTTTTTGGATACCTCTGCCTTTTTTGCTGTGCTTATTGAAGCCTGGTTTCACTCAGCACTCACTGTTGTGCTTTTGGGTTCTCTTACCTGGGTATTGACAGTTCATTCCTTTAAAAGTTGGCATTTTGCTTACTGTACTTACTTATTTCTTTTTACCTTTGAATTTATTTGTTTAATTTAGTTATTAGTGTGTGTGTGTGTGTGTGTGTGTGTGTGTGTTTGTGTAGATATGTATATGGGTGTATTAATGTATGTATTTCTTTTTTCTTTCTTGTTTTCACCAGATGGGGATAACATGTTTGTGTTGTTAGTTAAAATGTCCATGTTTAAACCATGACCCTATGGGGTCAAGGGGTCAATTGGCTGTTTTTGCCTACTTTTGATTTTACCTTCTTATTTCACCTTAAAAACTGTTTGCCTGGCCTTGCTTGGTATCCTTTTTTTCAGCACAACCTCACCTGTTTGAATGTACTCTTACTTACTCATTTTGACAAACTGTGAGCACACTGGACCTAAAATTGCAAAAATATACAAAACTCGAGAAAGAAAAAGTTTGATTTTTTTGCTCTAGGAACCATCCGTATTTTTAACGAAACATTTTCATAACTTAGAATGACAGAATACAATGTAGATGTGAAAAACAATGTAAAGATTAATAAAAAAAACACTATTTTACACAACTATTTACAACTATTATAAACCATCATGAGCCACACCCACAGACATATGTAAAAAATAATTTTCATAACTTAGAATGAAAATTTGAATTGTAAATTCTAGAAAAAGTCCAAATTATGCAAAAAAACAAAACAGCAACTTTCTCATAAATTACTATTTACATAAAATAAAGGGAATTCCCAGGTGTTTTTGTACAACAATTAAGAACTACCTACGAACCACCAGTAGTTACAAAATTATTTCACAAAATTATTTGTGCCACACAGACCCTCAAGTTAGATGCTGTGTTCATACATCCTCATCCTCCTTTTAATCTTCATTTAAAACAAAAGAGATCAACCTCTCTTTACTGTCCTCACTCCCTCTCTCAGAGCTTGTGTCTCTCATCCAGCTCAGAGAGGAGCTGCAGTGTGTGCTCCACATCCAATCTATCAACACACGGTGAATCTCACAAATTTGCTTCAATTCCACTCGCTATTCCTCTACCGCTTCCGTCTCTCCGAATCTTCCCCTCTCTCATGGCAACCATACAATTTTTGTGATTGGCTGATGTTGTGCACTTTCACCCAATAGGAAAATAATATCGTGTTTCTATGTGTATCATGTGTGTGTGTGTGTGTGTGTGTATGTGTGTGTGCCTTTTTTTTTTTTCTCCCCTCAGAGTGTGTGGGTGTGTATGTGTGTGTGTGTGTGTGCGCGTCTCTGAAGGACAGGTGGAGAACAGGGATTAGCTCTCCCCTCTATTTCTGTTTGTTGTTATGGCCTTTTTCTCCCTTTGAGGGTAAATAAACTGCATTTCCGTTTAAACTCCTTTTTCTCGTGGCCTTTGTTGGGAGTGGGAGAGCAGAGGGGGACAGCAGGTTGTGTCCCCAGGTTTCCCCAAGGTCTGGGGACGTAACAAAGTCTTCAAGATTTATTGTTGTAAAGCTTTTTTTGTTGCTCATGCTCCGAGGTGTTTTTTTTCCTAATCCCAAACTGTGCCCCCCTCCAAGGAGCCTAGTCTGGTATTTGATTTTTTCCCTTCCTCCTTCCTCTTGTACTCTTTTCCTTCTAATGAAATGGAGCACTGCGCATGGTGGCGACCCAACAGTTCTCCTGCTCCCTGTCCTCTTTTTAATGTTTCTTGGACGGGATGTAACTGAAAGGTAAATTCTGTCGCTCTGAAACGTGTGAAATGGTGAAGAAAGTGAATCTTGAAAATTTTGTACTCTACCTTTAAATTAAAATTGTGTTTTTAAATCTCTATGATGATTTGATTCTAATTTGTACAGTCAGTATTTCCTTATCAGATTCATAGGTGCATTGTTGCATGTTTTGTGTCTATAAGCTGGAACATGCTGGCTTTCTGTTGGCAACAGACTGAAAATATCTAAACCTATGACATGCTCTTTCTGTTAGGGGTATTCAGTGATGTTGTGGCTGAACCACCCCATGTGCACATAACTAATGTTATAACTAATGTTATGTGCACGTTAAAATAGCCACTTAAGAGCTGAAGAGCTTCTGACTGTGTTATGTATTTCATCTTCAATCAAAGCACTCACTCTCCAAATATATTCTGGAGCTTGAAACATCTCCAATGTGTCATCCAGCTAATTTACAGAGAATTGAAGATCTGACAGCAGGCAGCATGTGAGAGTGTGGATCAATAGGAAGGCTCTTCACCACGGAGCAGGTCGGCCCACTCAACTGAACCCTGTCACCAATGTCATTCTCTGTTAGCATAAATTGGCTGAACAGTGTCAGCTAACTTACAAGTCCATCACTGTGTGATCGCCCTGCAGTGTGTACATATAGGAATACCAGAACATACACTCATGAGTTGGCACACACAGACTTCCACACACACATGCACTAACAGGATTAACCTTCAGATGTGCTGCAGAAGCTGTTTACCTTAGTTACCTCACTGGTAACCTTTCCGCAGGACTCAGAGCTGCTCATTTTTCTCCTCATGGCTTTACCGTGTTGAGCCGTCAGTCTGTGTTTTTGATAGTCTGGTTTCTGTCAACTCACTCTGTCATTTATCCAGATAATGTCATTCTGCTCCCTGAACACACCTGGTTATACTGGATTAAAGTACGCCTGCCTGGTATTTGAATCTTTGCATACTATTTAGAGGATAAGAAATGAAGATTCTGAGCTGGAGCTCAGGGGGTTTTCCGTCATCTGTTCATTTTTGACATCCTGAATCATCCATAGTCTATCCTAAAAATATCTACGTGGTATTTCTAAATGTCAAAAAAGGTATTAGTATGCATGAGGCAAATGCACAGACTGCAGTCTGTACTTCTCACACGGTCCTACAGTGTCACCTCTTCACTTAATCCTGTCAGAGTGATCCTTCTTTCAAACTCTGGCTGTGCTTTAAAAGTCTGCAGAGATTCTAGGATGTAAGGCACTGAAATATACCGTAGATTCTTAGGATCTGCTGGGGCCAGCAGATTTATTATTAAACATATGTTGTAAAATAGCCTTAAAACACTATTTATGGTGTTTAGCAACCACAAAAGGCATTGTATTTAAGTAGAGTTTCAAAATGCAAACAGATGAAAAGGGAGAGACAAAAAAAATAAAAAATAAAATAAATTAAGTTAACAGTTTATTTAAAACAACAATTCAAGTGAAAGTTGATAAAAGGACTCAGCAGAGGTGTGGACACAAGTCACAATTTCAATGACTTTAGACTCGACTCGAAAACATCATCAAAGACTTCTGACTCGACTTGGACTTTGACATCAGTGACTCGGGACTTGACTTCAGTCCAATGACTTGAAAATACTTGAGATTTTTTAGTGAGTGCGTTGAGTAAACTGTGCCCCCATTCAAAATATTCAACTGATGTGACCATTATTCTCTCATTTCCAGTATGGAAACACATTTTCCCACAGCTTCATTGAATGCATCCGTTAACGTCAATCAGGTGATGTGTCGGCGCCAACACATCTGTTTTGAATGCGACTCCTAAACGGTTCGCACGATCAAAGAAATTCTAACGGTTTCTGGAAGCTGAGACATTGCTTTTTCAGCCAATATGTGGTTATTACGGTGATTTCACTCAGGCGTTTAAGGAAACCCGCAAATAAACACACAGACCGCGGAGCGAATGAATGAGAGGGAGACACGGAGAAAAAAGAGCGGAGTTCGTCCAAGAATGCCAAAAAAGAAGATCCTTTTGGATTAAAATAACTCCACTGAAGTTTCTGCATGACTTTGAGACAAAGAAGCATCGTTGAGAGCAACTTCTGAGAAAAGATAACGTTAGATGGGATGGACTTCAGGGTAAATGAAGCTCTCTCTGTCTAGTTATTATTTCCTTTTGTGCGTAATTTGATGCTTGAATTGTAATAATAATAATAATAATATATTTTATTTCAAGGCGCCTTTCACGACACCCAAGGTCGCCTTACAAAGAGTAAAAAACACATAAAAAACAAAATAAAGTTAAAAACAGCAACATAAAAGCAATAGAATACGGGACAATGTTAAAACAGCAGTTAAAACAGTATTTATTGTGAAACAGGTGAGTTTTGAGTTTTGATTTGAAGATGGGGAGGGTGGCAGAGTTGCGGAGATCCGGGGGCAGTGAGTTCCAGAGCTGGGGAGCAGAGCTGCTGAAGGCCCTGCTCCCCATAGTGCTGAGACGGGCAGGGGGTACAGTGAGGTGGAGGGAGGAGGAGGATCTGAGGGAGCGAGAGGGGGTGTTGACATGTAGGAGGTCAGACAGGTATGGAGGAGCCAGGTTATGGATGGATTTGAAGGTGTACAGGAGGATTTTGTAGGTGATCCTTTGTTTTATTGGGAGCCAGTGGAGTTGTTGAAGGATGGGGGTGATGTGGTGGGAGGATGGAGTTTTGGTGATGATACGGGCGGCAGAGTTCTGAACCAGCTGGAGTTTATGGAGGGATTTATGTGGAAGGCGGAAGAGAAGAGAGTTGCAGTAATCGAGGCGGGATGTGACGAGGCTGTGGACAAGGATAGCGGCGGTGTGGGGAGTGAGGGAGGGGCGGAGACGGTTGATGGAGCGTAGATGGAAGTAGGCAGACCGGGTGATGCTATTGATGTGGGACTGAAATGAAAGTGTACTGTCAAGGATGACACCCAGACTCTTAACCTGAGGGGAGGGGGACACAGAGGACCTGTCAATGGAGAGAGAGAAGCTGTTGACTCTGGAGAGGGTGGATTTGGTGCCGATGAGTAGTATTTCAGTTTTATTGCTGTTTAATTTCAGGAAGTTTGAGGTGAACCAGGATTTTATTTCAGTGAGACAAGAGGTAAGGGAGGGGGGAGGGAGTGTGGAGTTTGGCTTGCAGGAGAGGTAGAGCTGGGTGTCATCTGCGAAGCAGTGAAAGGAGATATTGAATTTGCGGAAAATATGGCCTAGAGGGAGGAGGAAAGTGATGAAGAGTAGGGGCCCGAGGACAGAGCCCTGGGGCACACCTGTGGTGACTGGGAAGGGGTCGGAGGTGAGGGACTTGAGCTGGATGAACTGAGTGCGGCCTGTCAGGTAGGAACGGAACCAGTCGAGGGGGGTGTGAGAGATACCAATGGAGGAGAGTCTATGGAGGAGGATGGGGTGGGAGATGGTGTCAAAGGCCGCACTCAGATCAAGGAGGATGAGGATGGATAATGAACCGGAGTCAGCTGCAATGAGAAGATCATTTGTGATTTTGATGATGGCGGATTCAGTGCTGTGATTGGGGCGAAAACCAGATTGGAAGGGCTCATACAGGCTGTTGAGGGTGAGATGGTTATGGAGTTGGGAAGAGACTATTTTTTCAAGGATTTTGGAAATGAAAGGCAAGTTGGAAATGGGTTGAAGATTATTGAAGTCGTTGGGATCTGAACCGGGTTTTTTCAGGATGGGTGTGACAGCAGCAGTTTTGAAGGTGGCGGGAACAGTACCAGTGGAAAGTGAGGAATGAATAATGGCAGGAATGAAGGGAAGCAGAGAGGGGAGACATGATTTGACCAGAGGTGTGGGGAGAGGGTCCAGCTGGCAGGTGGAGGGCTTGGCTTTGCGGATGATGTTAATTATTTCAGAGGAACTAGGAAGTTGGAAGCAGGAGAGGGGTTGATTGAGAAGGAGGGGTTCAGGTGTGTGTGTGTGGGGGGGGGTGAGCAGAGGTGCTGGTGGATGGAGATGATTTTATTATTGAAAAATGACATTAGGGAATTACAGGAGTCCGAAGTGAGGAGATGAGGGGGTAGAGAGTGGGGAGGCTGGAGGATTTTGTTGAGGAGTGAGAAGAGAGATTTGGTGTTTCCTTCGTTGGATGAAATGAGACCGGAGTAATAGGCGGATTTTCTGTGTGTGATGGAGTCCTTGTACAGTAGAATATGATCTTTGTACATGATCTTGTGAATTGTGAGTCCAGTTTTATTGTAGAGGCGTTCCAGTTGGCGGGCTTTGGATTTCATTGTCCGGAGTTCAGGGGTGTACCAGGGTGCAGATGATGAGAAGGAAACAGTCCGGGTTTTCAGAGGGGCGAGTGAGTTGAGGATGTTATTTAGACCAGTGTTGTATAGTGCTGTGAGGTGATCGGGGCTGAAGTGGGAATCGGGGATTGAGCGACACATGGAGTAAGACGCACTTTCGTGAGCTCCTGCAGAATCCTTAAAATATCCGTTTAAAATTGCCTCCTGAAGCTGCAAAACTCGTCCAAATTGTAATTCAGACAACACTTAACCTATCAGGAGTTGAACCAGCTGCAGTAAATGAAGCCAAATGGATAAAAATCTGGATGAGTTCAAATACACGGCTAGCAGTCAGCGAGCTAAAAGGACCCCGAGGCTGAGCCAGCCTGCTATAGCTAACCCCGACCTACCCTCACCGGCTAAAAGCGCTGAAAGTGAGGAAATGACCGCTGAAAACATCAGAGCCGACGTTCTGGACACTGTGAGGGGAGAAATAGCAAAGATCATCAGGGAGGAACTGAAAAATGCTCTGACAGGTGATTTTGACGCCCTCAAATCCGAGCTGCGTGCTGTGCGTTCGGAAATCGCAAACACCTCAGCTGCTATCAGGTCTGAAATAAGCCAAATGAAAGTGGACATTAAAGATGTGATCGGTTGATTATCGACATGGTCAGACGAGGTGGCATCATTACAATCCACGGTAACCAACCTTCAAAGCCAGGTCGCAACTTTAAAGGGTAAGTGTGAGGATATGGAGGGGAGAATGAGACGGGGAAATATCAGGATTATCGGTGTGGATGAGCTCCCGGGCTCCAGCGCACCCGAGTCGGTGTCTAAGATGCTTAAAGATGCGCTGCAGCTGGACCGAGAGGTGAAGGTTGACCGCTCACACCGCACGCTTGGCCCTAGAGGACCGGGACTCCCGGTGAAGCCACGAGTGATAATCGCTAAACTTCACTACGACAGAGATGCGGCTGAAATCCTGAGGAAAGCACGGGATAAAGCTCTGCTGATGTACGGCGGCAAAAGAATCGCAATATTCCCCGACTACACTTCCAGCGTCGCCAGAGCATGGGCTACATTTACCGACGTAAGAAAGGAGCTTCGTGGACGAAAAGGAGTTCGTTACGGTTTGCTTTACCTGGCTCGACTCCGGATCACCTGTAATGACCAGAATAAGGAGTTTATGGACCTAAAAAAAGCCATGAATATGTCCAGAATCTACGCACTGAACCTGAAGACTGAAAAGAGGGAAAAAAAACAAAAAAAAAACAAAACAAAAACTCTGCTGACCCGCGACAGGACGTAAGGACTGCTGTCACTTTTATTTTCATGCTTCGTTTGGGTAGTTACTTCATAACATGAGGCTGTGTGATTCTTTTGCTTGTTCTGCAGAAGCCTGAGTGAGTATTTCTCGCACACTCTTAGACAGTCTATCCCATCTAAGACTGTTTTCTTGCCATTTGTTTTGTGGCTAGGGACTAGGTCCACCACCCCACTTTTTCTTAACTGATGTCAGTTAATGTTACTGTTGTTACCTTTCTTGTTTTGCTTGTTCTGGTCTCTCTGTTCCCCAGAGACCCTGCTTTAAAGACTGGTACAAGAAGGTAATCACTCTTTTCCCTTTCTGTGATCAATACTGAATATTTTGAGTTGCAACACCATTTAATAGCTGTATTAATATCCTATTTTTGTTTCTTATGGTTTAATTACTTTGAGCCAACTCTTAAGAACTCACGTCACTCTTATCCATAGGCTATGCACATAATGTCTCTACTGAACTGTAGTTTTCAAAACTGGGAAATTAAGCCACAAACCTATTTCTTAAATTCATGAGCACACTTAACATAATAAGTTATAATGTTTAAGGTCTTCACAGTCTTGTGAAGAGAAAGAAAGTTTTACGCCAACTGAAACAGGTTAATTGTGAAGTAGCTTTCTTACAGGAAACCCACTTATCTGATGTCAAACACAACAAGCTGAAAAAGTCTTGGGCAGATAAAATATTCTATTCTTCTCATCCCTCTGGTAGGAAAAAGGGAGTTTCCATACTTATACATAGACATGTCAATTTTATGAAAACATTTGAACACAAGGACACTCAGAGCAGATATATTTTGATTAATGGCTCAATTGATGGTATTGAAATATCCCTCATTAATGTTTATGCACCGAATGAAGATGACCCCGGATTTATCAGAATGCTTTTCAATAAGATATTAAAATATAGCAATGCACTTATTTTAATGGGAGGTGATTTTAACTGCGTGATGTCTAATATGTTTGACCGACAACCCCCCTCCAAAGTTGCCCTCTCCAAGACGAGTAAAATGCTTAAATATCAATGCATAGAAGTTGGGTTGGTTGATGTTTGGCGGAGCAAATTCCCTGGAAGTAGAGATTTCACATTCTGTTCGGATAGACATGCGTCTTATTCGAGAATTGATTACTTTTTCACTTCCAAGAAGGAATTACATAGAATATCAGACATCAAAATTCTGCCCATTACATTATCTGATCATGCACCTGTAACCCCCATAAAAGTATTGCTTTGGATTTAAAGATGTTATCCGAACAATTTTCCTTGTAGTAAAGCCTTGGGGTAAAAAATATTTCATGATTGTCTCCATTTGTGATGAAGTTTGTATTTTCTGTAATTTAACTGTTGTGGTTTAAAGTAGCCACTAGATGGCGCTTCATTTATGCACTATGCAGTGAAATTCAGTAGACCTCAGCATTGCATGCTGGGATTAGCGCACTGACGCTAACTCTGATGCTAGTGAAAACGACAATTCCGCCAGGAGCATAGTTAATGACAGAGTGCCAGAAAAAGAAAGAGGAAAACGTTTTACTTTTATGTTGTGAAGTATTTTTTATGTTGAGAAGTTGTTGCCTGAGAGTTCCAGACCGCTGTGACCGGAGGATTTGTTTTCTGATCTGTTTATTGTTGATTGAGGACTCCGATTGTTTTTTTTATTTGCTGAATTTCCAGTTGAGAGACAGCGTTGATCCAACCAGGGCTCTGCCTGATGCGAGGCAGGACGAGGAAGAGGTTCCAAATTCTTCTTCATCATCTCGTTGAGTTGTTCCTGGAGCGAGATAGGATTTGAAACTGCGCAGAGAACGCTGAGGCGATTCACACACTTACACACACTACCCGGGTAGCACACACACTTACACACGAACACACTGAGCGAAAGGACGAACTTTGATATCAAACAGCAATCAGCTGTGAAGGGACATTTTAAGTTTTCTTATTTTATTTTCATATTTGGGGAAACTGAATTCAAATTCTGTTTTGACGTATTTTGTGTTTTGTAATAAATGTTTGTTTTCAACTTTTAACTAACCATCCCTTGCTCCTTGAGTCGAGTCTGAGATATTGCTTAAGTGCTAACCATTCCTGTGTTAACACCGCCCAGCAGTAGAGTAGCAGTAAGTTACATTTGTGGCGAGCCAGCCAGGAGCAAGGGTTACATGGGTTAGCTTAACAATAGAAAACTGTTTATTGGAATCAAGCATTCATTTCATTTACCTGAATATCCCCATTAATTTCTGTTTGTTTACATTTTTCCACTGAAAGTAATGAAAATGGCAGGAAATGATGACAGGCAGGTAACTCATATTCCCACAGTCATCTCATCTGCTGATCAGACCACAGCTGTCCTGTGCACGTCATCCACTGACTCCAGTACTAACAGTGACTCTAATAATGGTGCCCACTCAGACCACAGTACCACACCTCTGTTATGTAGAAAAAAGAAAAAGTCTGAACATGGTTATCCCCCTCTCACCTCTCATTACCACATGACAGCTAGATCACGTGAACCAGGTGCAGTCAAAAGCAAAAACACTGTACTCACCAGGAGCCCAACTCTGAGTAATGAAGTCACACACCCACCTGAAATACAACGTGTTGTGGTAGAACATGTCATCAAAAGTCAACCCACTGACACCAAATGGATGAGGACGTTCTCTGGTAAAGTACCCAAACCCCCAGGTGAGGCAGATTATGAGACATGGTCTCTACATGCAGAGTTGATGTTTAGTGATGACAGTCTTTCAGTCGATGCCCAACGGAGGAAGATACTAGAGAGCCTGCTTCCCCCAGCTTCAGACGTGGTGAGGCAACTTGGTACCTGTGCACACCCCAGACAGTATGTACAGCTGCTCGACTCTGCATACGGACTTGTGGAGGATGGAGAGGAAGTGTTTGCCAGGTTTCTGAACACTAACCAGAATTCAGGTGAGAAAGCATCTGACTATTTACAGAGACTGCAGAGTCTCCTGTGCACTGCTGTGAAGAGAGGTGGTGTAAAACAGGTAAATGCAGACAGGCACCTATTAAAGCAGTTCAAACGCGGCTGCTGGGACCACAGCCTGGTCTTACAGCTGGAGCTCAAAAATGAAACACCCCCCAACTTTGCAGAGATGTTACTGCAGGTACGTACTGAAGAGGACAGGAGAGCATCAAAACATGACAGGATGCAGCGTCATTTTGGTTCCTCCAAGACCAAGCCCTCGATAAACATTCACTCTGTGCCTGACATTTCTCCCTGTGATTCCAGTGACAGCTTGCTGCAGTCGTACATCTCTGAAACTGAAAGCCTTAGGAAACAAGTAGCACAGTTACAGATGCAACTCAACAACAAGAAGTGTAAGAAAGAGAAGAAACAGACATTCAAAGCACCAACACTAACAAATAACTCACCTTTACCAGTGGCTGGAGCACAGGCTCATCAGGTAATGCAGCAGAACACACCCACTCCAAGACCCCAACCAAAAGCATGGTTTTGTTTTAAATGTGGAGAAGATGGCCACATCGCCAGAAACTGTGACAAGCCCCCAAACAAAGCTCTCGTAGACCAAAAGTACACGGAACTTAGACTCAAGCAGGATGAGTGGAAAGCAAGAAATCCTTTCCTACTGGAACCAAAGATACCAAGAATAGTCCCAAGTTAAAATGGAAATGCAAAGCCAAGTGTCAACAAACTTCAGCCACGGCCCATCAGCTCACAAGCAGATTAGTAGGAACCAGACATGTAGCCACAGTCGCAGTGGGAGGAGTCCTACAAACGTGTCTAATGGATGGAGGCTCACAGGTCACGACCATCACCAAATCTTTTCATGAAACCCACTTACCCTCTCATCCCATCATTCCCATAGAGGACCTCTTACACATAGAGGGAGCTGCAGGCCAGCTTGTCCCATATCTCGGCTGCATTGAAGTTGACATAGCTTTCCCAGAACACTTCACAGGAGAGCCCAAAGTAGTCACAACTCTGGCTCTAGTTGTCCCTGATCTTAGAGCAAGTGTAGAAGTCCCAGTTCTCATAGGCACAAATACGCTTGACATCCTGTATGAAGGTTTCACTGAAAGAACAGACATTTCAACAGACTGTGAATATGCCCCACTTATCAGACACCTGCAGAGCATCTATGTAAGCAGAGCACAACAAGATGGTCATGTCGGCAAAGTGAAACTCCAGTCCAAAAACACCATAGTCATTCCAGCTGGAAAGAAAATGGCAGTCAATGGCCGTGCCAGACATGTCCCCACTGTTCATGGTGCCCCTCTTCTAATAGAGCCCCCTACTGATTCTGCCCTACCAGGTGGTTTGATACTCTGCAGCTACATAATGACAAGTCCCCGTCAGACCTCCTTCAAAGTCCCCATTCTCCTCAAAAATGAATCCGCACACGACATCACAATTCCAGCACACCGAATCCTTGCAGAACTCTCCATGCCACTATCCATCTCTCCATTGATTTCCCCCTATGACACTAAAGCAGAATCACAAGCTTCAAGCCAGCCAAGCACTACAGCCAATTGTTCCACATCTAGTCATGTGAATCTGGAAACTTTGATCCAGTTTGAGTTCGCTGATTCCCCTTTGTCAAAAGAATGGAAAAACAGAATCACCAGGAAGCTGAACTCAATCCCTGAAGTCTTCGCCACAGGTGATCTTGATTATGGACACACAACTGCAGTGAAGCACAAGATCCGTCTCTCAGACCCGACACCTTTCAAACAGAGAGTAAGGCCCATCCATCCCTCTGATTATGATGCAGTTCGTCTCCATCTCAAAGAACTGTACGATGCAAACATCATCAGAGAGTCAGAGAGTCCATTCGCTTCGCCAATCGTTGTAGTGAAGAAGAAAAATGGGCAAATCCGCCTATGTGTGGATTACAGAAAACTGAACAGCCAGACAATCAAAGATGCTTACGCTCTACCACACATTGAAGAAGCATTTGCATCCCTAACAGGAGCAAAGTGGTTCTCTGTCATGGATTTAAAGTCAGGCTACTATCAAGTGGAGATGGAGGAAGAGGATAAACATAAGACCGCCTTTGTAACACCGATGGGATTTTGGGAGTTCAATAGGATGCCGCAGGGAGTAACCAATGCTCCAAGCACCTTTCAGCGAGTTATGGAAAAGTGTATGGGCTCCCTAAATCACAAAGAGGTGTTGGTATTGCTTGATGATCTCATTGTGTTCTCCAGTACCCTGGAAGAACATGAAGAGCGGCTTCTGAAGGTACTGAACAGGCTGAAGGAGTTTGGTCTGAAATTGTCACCAGAGAAATGTCATTTCTTCAGGAAGTCTGTGAGATACCTGGGGCACATAGTTTCAGAGCATGGTGTGGAAACAGACCCTGACAAAATCACAGCACTTACCTCATGGCCCCGCCCGAACAACATATCCGAGCTGAAGTCATTCCTCGGCTTCACTGGGTATTATCGGAGGTTTGTCAGGGATTACTCCAAAATCGCAAAGCCACTTAACGACCTGACAGCTGGGTATGTCCCTGCAAAGAAAAAGAAAAATGAGAACCCCTCAAAAGGGCAAAGGTCATTCAGCAATGCTGACTTGAAGAAGCCCTTCACAGGAAAACGGACACCCTCATGCGAGGAAGCATTCAAAACCCTCATAGAGCGCTTGACATCAGCACCAGTATTGGGATTTGCAGACCCCAAAAAGCCGAACATACTCCACACAGATGCTAGCTCACACGGGCTAGGAGCCGCTCTGTACCAGGAGCAAAATGGTCAAATGAAAGTTATCGCATATGCCAGCAGAGGGTTATCAAACTGTGAACGCAGGTACCCCACGCACAAGCTAGAGTTTCTCAGCCTCAAGTGGGCAATAACAGATAAGTTTGCTGATTACCTCTATGGAGTGGAGTTCAGTGTGCTGACAGACAATAACCCCTTAACTTACGTTCTGACCTCTGCTAAACTGGATGCCTGTGGTCATCGATGGCTTGCTGACCTGTCAAACTTCAATTTCAGTATCAAATACAGAGCTGGAAAAAGGAATCAGGACGCAGATGGTCTGTCGAGACGCCCACATGTCCCTGCAGAAGTTGATGAAAGGGCAGCAGTTGAGGATGAACGTGTGAGGCAGTTCATTTCAAAGTTCATGAAGGATGGAAGTGAGGAAACCTTTCCAAAGGAGGCTGTGAGAGCTGTTTGTGAGAGACATCAACTGGACAATCTTTCTGACTCGGATGAACTCAGTAGTCACTCACCTGTTATAATGGAGTGTCTGGCAATGGATCACTCACGCTAGAGGGGACTTATAAGACTTCGACTGGTTGAAGGACCTAGACAGTGTGAAGGTGCTTACAGAGTCGTACTAACCCGATGTCTCGTCTCTTTGCTAGGTTGGTAGTCGTCCCACTATCTATAACAGTCTCGTTCTTTTGCAGAGTGAGTGGCGGAGGCCGTTTTTCTTCTTTCTCTTCAAGTCAACGACGCCAGAGTTCAAGATCAGCTGACCTTAAATGATGAAGTTTTGTATAGAAAGTGCAAGAATGAGAATCAGCTTACCTTTCAGCTCGTTCCTCCAAAGAAATACAGGGAGGTAGCGCTGGTGAGTCTGCATGATGACGCCGGTCATTTGGGGTATGAGAGGACTGTGGATCTGGTGCGTGCACGGTTTTATTGGCCAAGGATGTGTTTGGATGTTGAGGAGAAGATTAAGAGATGTGAAAGGTGTCTTCAACGCAAGGCAAAGGAAGAGAAAACCGCCCCCCTCGTCAACATAAAGACCAGCCGTCCCCTTGAGCTGGATGTAGTATGGACTATCTCTCCTTAGAGCCAGATGGCCGTGGCACAAAAGACATACTTGTGATAACAGATCACTTCACAAAGTATGCAGTCGCAGTACCCATCCCTGACCAAAAGGAGAAGACAGTAGCTAAGGCACTATGGAACAACTTTCTCGTGCACTACGGCATACCTGAACGGTTACATAGTGATCAAGGTCGCAACTTTGAATCTGCTGTCGTCAAAAGTCTCTGTGACCTCCTGGGGATAAAGACATCAAGAACCACGCCCTACCATCCACGTGGTAACCCAGTTGAGCGCTTTAACCGGACACTGCTGGCGATGCTCGGAACCCTTAATGAAGGAGACAAAGTGAGGTGGCGTGATCATGTGCAGCCATTAGTCCACGCCTACAATTGTACAAAAAACGACACCACTGGATTTTCCCCCTACCAACTGATGTATGGGAGACAGCCGAATCTGCCCATTGATGTTGCCTTTGGATTACATCCTGAAGGACAGAGGAAAGTAACACACAGCGAGTATGTGAAAAACCTCAGAGAAACACTGGAGGAGAGTTACAGACTGGCTGTCGAACACAGTGACAAGTCAGCTTTACGCAACAAACAGAGATACGACTTGAAGGTCAGAGAATCCGCATTACAAGTTGGAGACCGTGTCCTTGTAAAAAACGTGGGAATCCGAGGAAAACACAAGCTTGNGCTGTTTGTGAGAGACATCAACTGGACAATCTTTCTGACTCGGATGAACTCAGTAGTCACTCACCTGTTATAATGGAGTGTCTGGCAATGGATGTGAGTGCGATCTCCCCTGAATATTCTGAAGCTGACCAACTTCCTGGATCTGTCACACTTCCACGAATGTCTCAGCATGATTGGGCTACAGAGCAGAGAAACGATCCAACCATCAGCAGGGTGATAGATATTGTCAGAGCAAGAAAACGTCTCACTCACCGCCTCCGGCAAAAAGAAGAAAGAGAAGTTCAGTTGCTGCTCAGAGTTCAAGATCAGCTGACCTTAAATGATGAAGTTTTGTATAGAAAGTGCAAGAATGAGAATCAGCTTACCTTTCAGCTCGTTCCTCCAAAGAAATACAGGGAGGTAGCGCTGGTGAGTCTGCATGATGACGCCGGTCATTTGGGGTATGAGAGGACTGTGGATCTGGTGCGTGCACGGTTTTATTGGCCAAGGATGTGTTTGGATGTTGAGGAGAAGATTAAGAGATGTGAAAGGTGTCTTCAACGCAAGGCAAAGGCAGAGAAAACCGCCCCCCTCGTCAACATAAAGACCAGCCGTCCCCTTGAGCTGGATGTAGTATGGACTATCTCTCCTTAGAGCCAGATGGCCGTGGCACAAAAGACATACTTGTGATAACAGATCACTTCACAAAGTATGCAGTCGCAGTACCCATCCCTGACCAAAAGGAGAAGACAGTAGCTAAGGCACTATGGAACAACTTTCTCGTGCACTACGGCATACCTGAACGGTTACATAGTGCTCAAGGTCGCAACTTTGAATCTGCTGTCGTCAAAAGTCTCTGTGACCTCCTGGGGATAAAGAAATCAAGAACCACGCCCTACCATCCACGTGGTAACCCAGTTGAGCGCTTTAACCGGACACTGCTGGCGATGCTCGGAACCCTTAATGAAGGAGACAAAGTGAGGTGGCGTGATCATGTGCAGCCATTAGTCCACGCTGTTGTGGATTTTTTTGATTAAAGTAAGCAATTTAACCTACTGAAGGGTAAATTCTCAGATATCCTTACATATAGATGCCAGCTGTCGCGTTTGTCAGAAGGTGGTCTGGTCCTCTTCTGTTCCGGTATTTGTTTTTTACAACAAGAGGACACAGGTCCGATAAGTTTCGTGTGTCGTCGACTCGACTGGGTGTCTAAAGACCGGTAACTGCTAAAGTAACAAGAGACATTTTCAATTTGAACTTGTGTAAGACTGTTAGGATTGTCCAGGACTCATTAAGGAAGTTAAGGTCCAAATGTGAGTCAATTTGCTGATGTTCATTTGACTTCATGAACCCAAACTTGTAAGATGCAATACCAGATATTATCTGTACTTCTCCTCATTGATCAGGTGGTATCCTGTCCCCCCTACAAGGCCCTGCTGCACCAAATGACAGCCAATCACCACTGGAGAAGGGACGTCCACAGGGTTCTTAAGGGAGAGGGGCTCTTTTACACGGGGGGTTTTTTCTACACAGGTTTTTGGGATGGAGAGGTTATGTTGGAGGAAATAATGAAGGTTTTTAGGCTACGAGTTTTGTTAGAAGGTTTAGGAAATGCAAGCGGTTTCTTTTCAGTCGTTGTTCATGTTGTTTAGTGTTATCAGTTGGTACAGAATATTTAACGTGCTGCAAATCTTTCAACCCAGAAGCTTTGTTAAAGATGGCTAGAGTTGAATAAACTTTTTCTGGATTCAAGCTGAATGGACTCTCCTGCTGATTTGGACTCCTCTTTTCATCATTTTTTCATGGGTAAATGTCTTAGAATTAGGAGACCTAGAATGAGAAATTATGCAGTAGAAATGGGGGTCCTCCCCCACCGTATATTAAAGTAACAGATTCAACAAGTAACAAGCGAGCCCGAAAATTAGATTCAACAACGCCTACAATTGTACAAAAAGGCTGTGGTGACCTAAAAGGGGGATGGTTGACTACATACCCTCTGTCGGCTTAGACGGGTAACTACAACGGAAACCTAATGTAGGACTTCCTGTCTCCTTTCATTGTGTGTCGCTCATACACTTTTTGGAGTCTCTTTGTGACCTCCTCTCAATGTCTGACCGACAGCTTGTGTCACTGTTCAGTCGAAATGCGTTGTTTCAGAGATACGACTTGAAGGTCAGAGAATCCGCATTACAAGTTGGAGACCGTGTCCTTGTAAAAAACGTGGGAATCCGAGGAAAACACAAGCTTGCTGATAAGTGGAGTCAAATAGTTTACAAGGTGGTCAAACAAATTGCTGACTCTCCCGTGTATGTAGTGGTTCCACTCACCTCTGAAGGCCCTGAAAGGACACTACATCGAGATCTGCTCTTACCTTGTGGGTTCCTTGTCCCTTCAGAGTCAGTAGAAGAAGATGAAGTCAGTCAGAAAAGCCAAAAGCCGAAAACTGTGAAAGCCCCAAAGCAAAATCCAGTACCTGAAATTGAGGAAGCAGAACATGTATATGACAGTGATGAAGAGGAGTATCCATCAATGAGTCATGATGAAGTCACTTACCCGTCTTTCACTGTTGTACATGACATTCCCCGAAGCAAGACTAAGCCTCTCTTGCCATCAGACATGACACCAGAAGGGTCAAACCTCAACCCTACTGCCAAAGATTTCTATCCCAGACAAGTGGAACAAGAGGAACACTCGATCACATCACAGGTCCCAAGCGCGGAATCAGAAGTGGATGTTACCTTACCTGCTGACCCCTTACCTGTTGATGATGCAAACTTACCTTCAGACACCTTACCGGATGAGATAAACTTACCTGTTGCTGATGCAAACTTACCTTCAGACACCTTACTGGATGAGACAAACTTACCTGTTGATGATGCAAACCTACCTTCAAACACCTTACCGGATGAGACAAACTTACCTGTTGACGATGGAAACCTACCTTCAGACACCTTACCGGATGAGACAAACTTACCTGTTGATGATGCAAACTTACCTTCAGACACCTTACCGGATGAGACAAACTTACCTGTGGAGGAAACAAACTTACCTGCTGCAGCTGTTGAAAAGGATCAAGCAGTATCCAATGAGCCAGACAATGAAAGCCCTGAAAAGGAAATCGACGACACAGAACGGATCGATCAAAACAAGAGCCCGAGGAGAGGAGAAAATGGAGGAAATGTTGTGGAAAAGGAAATTGGAACGACTGATACCAGTTCTGCTCAAAATGAAGGAGAAACGGAGACCAGGTGGCCAACCAGAACTCGAAAAGAACCTGACAGGCTATCAAACAAGCAGCTTGGAAACCCTTGGACACTTGTCATGCGTTCCATATTGCATAGCCTTGACCAAGTTTTCACTGAAGCCCTTGAAATGCCTAACATTCCAAGCTTTTCACCTTCCCCTTACACAAGCCCACTTATTGATGTTTAAGTGTTAGTTGACATGCAGAGACGCATGCCATTTAAGGGCGGGTGGATGTAACCCCCATAAAAGTATTGCTTTGGATTTAAAGCTGTTATCCGAACAATTTTCCTTGTTCATTTCGGAACCCCATTTTTTATAAAGTACTTACAGAGGTAAACACTACTTCAAACATAAAAGACATTAAATTGACAACACCAAATTTCATCGGTGATCTACCGCGAAGTAAATACGTGATACGTCACTTTAAGTCATCTGGAGTCGTAACGTACGACCCTAATCGCGTGACTGCGATTGAGACTACGATCACTTTTGCACAATTCCGCCATGAGCATAGTTAATGACAGAGTGCCAGAAAAAGAAAGAGGAAAACATTTTACTTTTATGTTGTGAAGTATTTTTTATGTTGAGAAGTTGTTGCCTGAGAGTTCCAGACCGCTGTGACCGGAGGATTTGTTTTCTGATCTGTTTATTGTTGATTGAGGACTCCGATTGTTTTTTTTATTTGCTGAATTTCCAGTTGAGAGACAGCGTTGATCCAACCAGGGCTCTGCCTGATGCGAGGCAGGACGAGGAAGAGGTTCCAAATTCTTCTTCATCATCTCGTTGAGTTGTTCCTGGAGCGAGATAGGATTTGAAACTGCGCAGAGAATGCTGAGGCGATTCACACACTTACACACACTACCCGGGTAGCACACACACTTACACACGAACACACNCCCTCTATTGCTAAAAGCATATCACTGTGCACTATATTCTAAAACCGTAGCACCATCTTAGAAAGATGCAACCATTGTGGTGATACACAAAGAAGGCAAAGACCTTACTGAATGCCAATCCTATAGACCAATATCACTGTTAAATGGAGATGTGTGAATATTGACAGCAACATTAGCAAGACGGGTCAATCTGATTATAACTCAAACTATTCACCCAGATCAAACTGGATTTATTACTGGACAATATTATGGGGATAATCTACGACGATTGCTGAATATAATAACATATCAAAAGGAAAAGGATTCAGAGTCAATGATTCTATCATTAGACGCCCAAAAAGCATTCGATCGTGTGTCATGGCAATTTTTATTTCAAACCCTAAAACGCTTTGGATTTGGCCCAAATTTTATTTGTTTGATACAGACGCTCTATTCAGACCCCCGGGCCTCTGTCAAAGTATATGGCTTCATATCACAGAGATTTAAATTAGAACATGGTTGCCAGCAGGGATGTCCTCTGTCACCACTACTATTTGCCATCAGCATTGAGCCCTTTGCCCAACTTATTAGAGATAATATTAAGATTAAAGAAATTACAATAAATAATGAAGAACATAAATTATCTCTTTACGCAGATGATGTTCTGTTATATTTAACAGAACTAGCATTAACAATACCACATCTTAAGACTTTGATCAGTGAATTTGGATACTACTCAGGATATAAGGTAAATATAGACAAAACGGAGGCTATGGACATCAATGGTAAGATACCTCAAAATACAAAACTTCAGACAGGGTTTAAATGGCCTACAGAAGGCATTGAATACCTAGGGATATTCATTCCTATATCTATACAAAATCTTTATGATACCAAAATAATTCAGTGTATAAAAGGTGATCTGGATCGTTGGTCTGTGCTCCCTCTGTCTTTGCTGGGGCGCATTGAAAGCGTCCGGATGAATGTTCTGCCCCGACTTCTTTATCTATTCCAAATGCTACCCATAGATATTCCCAAGGTTGTTTTTAACAATCTGGATAAAGTATTGTCAAGATTTATATGGCAAAATAAGCGCCCTAGAATTAGACTCAAAACTTTGCAACCGTCCAAATCCAATTGAGGCCTTAACCTACCAAATTTAAAATTTTACGTCTGGGCTGCACAAATTAAACCCCTGATAGATTGGATTCAAGTTAACACAGACACGAGATGGGTTAATATTGAAAAGCAACAATGCCAGGACCCCCTAAAAAATTTGCCCTTTTTAGATGTTCCTATGGGAGAGATGTCAGACTGGACCAAGGTTACATTTAAAATTTGGAATAAAATAAAGTGTGCTTTTAAGCTACCAAAATTTATTTCACCCCTGATAAGTATTGGCTTTATGAAGACTTTTATGCCCAATAATTTAGATAACAGTTTTAAAAAATGGTCAGAAAAGGGATTGACTTACTTGCATCAGTTGTTTGATGGTGACCGACTTAAAACATTTGAGCATCTTAAAACTGTCTTTGATCTCCCCAGTACAAATTTTTTCAGGTACTTGCAACTTAGAGCATTCTTGACAACCCATGAGGAATGGAATAAATTCACAAAACCTACACCCTTGGAAAAGTGTCTGATGAAGCTACGAACTGGGGATGGGAAAAAGAAAATTATTTCCAAACTATACAACATATTCTTATCCATGAACAAAAATAGCTCTCAAATAAGAGAGAAATGGGAGACAGAGGCCAACATTGTTATATCAGACGACGACTGGTGTGAGGTGTGTACAGAGGCACATTCAGTTACTAACTCTAACACATGGAGGGAATTAAAATGGAAAATAATTACAAGATACTTCAGAACACCAGTAATAGTGTCTAAGATGGGTCCACAACACTCAGGTTCTTGCTGGAGGAACTGTGGTGAACACATGGCCAATTACATTCACATATTTTGGTTGTGTCCAAAGTTAAGGGTGTTTTGGGGGGAGGTTTTTGCTGCCCTGAAGGAGGTTTTCAAAATGAACATCCCAAGAGACTTTGTAGTGGCAGTACTGGGAGTAATACCGGAGGGTTTGAGGAGAAGGGCAGATAGAGACCTTTTGAATATATTACTAACTGCAGCCTTAAAGAGTATAACCATCAGATGGATGAAACCAGAACCTCCCTCATATGACACATGGATCCAGAAGATTTGGGACATTCATCAAATGGAACAGATCACTTTTTCGTTACGGCTTCAGAGAGCAACTTTTACTAAAAGATGGAAACCTATAATTCCTCTATTGCTACAATAATACACACGTTAATGATACATGCAATAATTTTCCTGCTCTGTATGCAAAATGTCATCCTGGTTCTGACAATGATATGGGCTTGTGATGTTATAATTCCGAGGGGACATTATTTTATTTTTATGTGACTGGTATTATTTTTTGTCTATTTGTTTAACTATCATATTGTGCATATGGAGATATGTGACAAATGCATGTACAGCTAGAAAATGGAAAAGAAACTCATTGAATTGTATTGAAATGTATATACAATGTTTTGTACTGATAAAGAAAAATAAAAAATAAAAACTAAGTTAAAAAAAAAAAGAAAAAAGTCAGGATGGGGCTTGGGGGGTCGGTAAATTGTGGCAACTACAGTGGGAGAGGGACCAGGCAGCATAAAAACAGTGCATTCAAATGAGCTGGAGGAGGAGACAGTCACAGGCATAACCCTCCACTCCTCGCAGTGAATTACCTCGAGACCGCCTCCGTGACCGTTGCCACGGGGATGACACGTAAACAAACCCTGGTGGTGTGGAGTCGTTAAGTGGAGAGAAGTCATTTGGCTGCTGCCAGGTTTCTGTCAAACAAAGAAAATCGAGCTTACGGTCTGTGATGAGATCCTGGATGAGGTGACCCTTACTGTTGAGAGAGCGGATGTTGAGCAGACCAAAGTTCAGTGAGGCAGTGGCCTGCTTGACAGCAGTGTTAGCATTAGCCGACCTAGCCAGGCTGGCTAATGCACTGCTATCAGCAGACCTGTCGAGGTTTCTGTGAGGACGGCGGGTGATGGACCAGAAGGATTTTATTGCAGTTGAGGAGTGGTCATGGCGAAAGTTCCTGCGGGACCCACCGGGGGAGGAGAGTGATGTCCGGGTGGAGCTGTAGCACCGGCGGCGGAGGAGGCACGGGCAGATGCCAGCGGATCCACAGGAGCTCAGCAGTGGTGTACCGTCTCGTAACTGCCATCAGGAGAAGGCAGAGCGAGAGGACAGTCCATGAAACTGCAGACCAGATGTGGAACTTGCTGGCCCACATCAAGTCAGCAGAAGACAGGGAGAGCGGCGACACACGGAGCCACAGCTAGCAGGTAGGCTAGCCGGTCCAGAACACCGGAGTAGCCGCTGGATCAGTGGTGAAAACCGAGGGAGATTGATGAAGGTAACTCCCACAGAGTGCAAGCACTATGTCCACTGGGACCACGGAGAGGCAGCCATAAAAGCAGTTAAAACACATTACAACACTCTAAAAGGTACCGGTGAGCAGCGGCAGCCAGACGCGCCAGCGTCCACTCAGCATTTCTCTACAATTGTGTAGTGAGTCTTTGCGAAGGATAAACCGAGTCTTATTTGTACATTATGAATGTATTTCATTGTTGATGTTACGTAGTAACCGCTTTAGAACGGAGTAATGTCCTCACTTTGTACTGTAAACCAGAATGTGTGTGTGACATGTCGCGCGCAAAAGTACGGTGGCCGGGACCCGCCAGCGCTGCAAAGATAAGAAACGCTGCAAACAAAAAGGAAACGCCGCTGCAAAAAAAAAAAAAAAACGCTGCAAACAAAAGGAAACGCCTGCAAATTAAAAAAACGCTGCAAACATTAAGGAGAAACTGCAAACATAAAAAAACGTTACGCTGCAAACATAAAAGAGGAACGCTGCAAACAAAAAAGAACTACAACGGAAGCCTATCACCGGGACTATTATTACCGACAGACCGGTGTGTTTTTATCGTGTTGGAGGAGACGAAGACGGAGTGCGAATAGTAAGAAGACGTAAATAAGAAGACAAACGAATAAAAAGGTTTGTTTTCACTGTCGCTAGTGTGTGACTGCCATTGTCAATGTTTTATCGTAAAGCCATGTAGCCCCAGGTTTGTTATGAAGCTATACTAGAGGATGCTATGTGTTGTTAGCTTCGGCTAACACGGTTACCCGTGTTAGGGGACCGTGTTAGCTGTCACGGGAAGAGAATCGAGTTTGGTAGCTGTACTTGAATATGCAGCACAACACAGTTACATGTACTGCTGTACGCTCTCACTGTAAAGCAAAGTCTACGACGGAGCTCTGGCGAGCCAACACCGAGTACAATAATGTCTGATTAAATCCTAAACTTAACTGTCTGCTTTGTCATTTACCAGGTCATGTTCTGTCCATTCTGTGGACTGAACCTTCAAACTGTCCTGTTATATTGTGGCTCATGTGGAAAAAATATAAGGTTTCTAAGGAGTCTTCAAGATGAAGGTATGTTATTTTCTGATAGTTAATAAGGTCCTTAAACATGGTAGATTGCTATGTTTGTTTGTTTGTTTGTTTGTTTTCTGGAAAATATACAATGTATTAGTCATTAATTAACCACTTCATGCGTGAAATCCATAACAGAAGCATGTGGAATACAGTTAATATGAAAAGTAGGATATTTCACAAATTCCAACATGTGTCAGCCAACACACAATTCTGGGAGGTAGCCTTATAGTTTCATTAGAATTTCCTTTTTGACCCACACATCTGAGGCCAAGACATAACAAATTTAGAAAGCTTCTTTTTCTAGTGATCCCTGTAAATAAAAAAACTCTCTGAATGAAGTTTATAAGTTATTTGCTTTGTGACAATTAAAATAATCTTGTAAAAGCAAGTAGTTCAATGCAAACAGATTTAAATGTTTTGCAGTGGGCTACTATAATATAAAGACATTTTAATCACTTTTGATTATTAAATAGCATGATTCCTCAATAACTAAATAATCACTAACTACCATGTAGCCCAAACATTATAAATGAAACAATTGTATCTGTTCACCTCTGTGAAAATTGAAAAGGATTATAATGCAATGCATTATTTAGTCTCTAATATAGTCAATCAAAAATATAAAAAAATATATTTTATTAATCTTCAAAGGGAAATTCAATAATAATAATAATAATAATAATAATAATAATAGTGTCATCCTTTCTACCTCCAGGTCCTGAAGCTACAGCAGTGGATGAACTTGTGGATGTGGATGAACTGATCCAAACATATTTCACGGAGGGCCATAGTTATGACATAATAGTCGACTTACTGAAAACAAAACACAACATAACAGTCAGTCTTCGCCATCTAGAAAGAAGACTTAAAGATGATGGCCTGGGCAGGAGGACCAACTACACTCCAATTGCTACTGTGCAGGCAGCAATAGCCGAGGAGCTGAAGGGATCGGGCCAGCTTTTAGGGTATCGAGCGATGTGGCAGATTCTGAAACAGAAACACTCTCTTGTTGTCAGACGAGATGATGTAATGCGCCTCATGGCAGAGCTGGATCCATGTGCAACAGAGAATCGCTGCAGGCGTAGATTTGTTCGAAGGACATATCATTCAATGGGACCAAATGAAACTTGGCACGTTGATGGGTATGACAAATTAAAACCTTTTGGAATTGCCATAAGTGGCTGCATTGATGGCTTCTCCAGAAGAATTATGTGGCTGAATTGTGGAAAGACCAACAACGACCCTTCAGTTATTGCTCAAAACTACATAAACTGTGTCGCTGAATATGGAGTTTTTCCAAAGCGGCTCCGCACAGATTGTGGCACTGAAAACGGACTAATGGCAGCTCTTCACTGTACCTTTAGATCAGGGCATACAGACGAGTTTGCAGGAGCTAAAAGCCACATGTATGGCACCTCAACATCCAACCAGCGGATTGAAAGCTGGTGGTCCTTCTTCCGGAAACAAAGGTTTTTTCACTTTTAATTCATGTATACTTTGCTTGACCCTGGACTATTGTATTTGCTGTACGCATATATATTATTTCTCAAATCCTATGTGTATTGCTGTGCATTTTAAAGGCAATGGTATATTGTAGTGAAATCTCCAAAAGGCATCGAGTCTGTAGCAAGTGGACTTGTAGATTAATCTACACCTTTTGAGGAATGTTGACCTGGATGAATAAAGTGTGCGTTTCCTATTTAGGAGCCAGTTTTGGATGGATCTGTTCAGTGACTTGAGGGAGAGGCATCTCTTTAATGGCAGCCCTGCACACACAAAGTTGTTACGATACTGCTTCCTGGGAATCCTGCAGAAAGAGCTGGATGAATACAAGCAGTACTGGAATACTCACACCATTCGTCCTGTTCGCCAGTCCCGGTGCCCATCTGGTAAACCAGAGGCCATGTATCACGTGCCTCACAGGTGAGTATTGTTTTAAAAGTTTTCTCTATAGTAATTTGGATTAAATTATATAAAAATACACATCTAGTCTCCAATATTACAATGGCATATTAGACAATGTTAAATAAAAACTGAAATGTGGTGCTCTAAAACTTATGCACACACATGCACTTTAAAATATTTTCTTAACACTTAAATCATAAAAACACAACTTAAGATAAATAATTCCTGCATGCATTGTGCTTTTCTTTAATATTTGATACTTAGTTTAACCTGAGATCATTGCTTCAGGGCTGTTGGATGCTGCTGCAGGGCTGTTAGAAACTGCAGACTTTCAAGTCCAGCCTTGAATCTAAAGTACAATTAAAAGATGCATGAAAAGTGAAAGTAACATGTGCCTCATGCAGAAGTAAGTAAGCAAGAAAATGGGACAGCAATGACATTCAGAAACCTACCTTTCGATTGCAGTGTTGTTCTTGTGGATGATGTACCACTTCAGGTACTCCTCAACAATCCTTTTGCTTTCTTTGCAAGACCTGACATGCCTGAAGCACCCAGCAGTCTGCAACATGGTGCTGTTCTGTAACATCAAGTCCTGAAGAATCTCCAATGATGATGCATTCTGAATCTAAGAGATACGATTACATTAGTCATACATTTCAAATATGATTAGTACTCATGAGAAATGGTAATGCCAGGACATCTTGAAAGAATGTCCTGGCAAAGAATTGGAAAAAAACCTCTCTTCTTATCTATTCTCAAACTTCACACCCTTCTATCAAGTGTCCTCATACCTCCTGTAAGACTTTCCCTATCTCCTCATCTGAAATGTCTTTCACAGATGCCTTGAAACTGGACTGCCCTGAGATGTAGCTGACCAGATCCTCTGACAGAAAATTAGGACCAGGTCCGCCATGTACAATGGACACAGCTATCATCTTCCCTGCTAAAAAATACTCATCTTCTGTCATAGCTGTCCAAGGAAATGCAGAATAAAGAAATATAAAATCACTTTCAAAATTTAAAAACACAGCATAGATGAAATATGGATTTTTTTTTTTCATTTAAAACATTATAAACAAAACAGAACCTGTTGAATTGTAGACGAGGTAGCGGCTCTCCACAGGTCCATCAAATATGGGCTGTTTGTTCAGCTCTTTCAGGAGAAGGGAGAGGAATTCTCTCTTGGGGCCACCTGTATCAAGACCTTCCTCAAATCTCCCTTCATTGTCAGAGAATTTCACCAGGATGTCTTTCTTTTCTGAGAATGTTGCCATTTTAAATCCTCTGACTGCTCCATTCCAGATGTCAGAGCAACAGATGTTGAATCGGCTGACAGCTTTGTGGTCAATCTCTTTTGCCAGGTTTTTTATGATCTCAGAAATTGCTTGCTGGGTCACCCTGCCAGATAAATTATGACTATGTTACTTGGTAATGGACAGCAGACATTTTTGACAAGGAAAAATAACAGTTTTTCTCTTACTCTGTATGCTCTGGAATGTCATGACTGCACTCAACACAGTCATCCTCATCCTCATCCTCAATCACAATGGGTGCATACAGCCGAGTATATTCGCTGAGAAATTGACACATACAAGTTTACATTGTTGATGTTTTCATACAAAAAATACTTGAATAGTAGAAAGGAAAGTATAATACCTATAGCACACAGTTTCTGTCACACCTCCTGATGTTCCTGGGCCCTCATGTGAGTCAGAAAGCAAGAACTAAATCACAAAATATAACACAGATAGGACAAGTCAGTTGAAGTATTTGAAGTCACAGCTATCAAAGGGCTTATTAAGAAAGAGAAGACTTCTCTAATGTAAACAAAGGTCAAAACTCTAGGTCAGTGCAACACATTATTTTATGTAGTTTAAGACAGTAACTGTGTGACAATATTTTCAGACAAGGCTAAATGTGAGCAATAGACAATGTTTAGGAGTCACAATTACTTGAGCTGCTGAATCGGTGACTGACTCTCTATCTTCAGGTTCCCATAGCTGGAAGTAAAAAATCAATACATCAATGATGCTTCAAATTTGATTGATCAGAACCAGAACTAAAGAAATATGAACCTAAATATTGAATTCTGACAGTGGTTAAGTTTGCAAAATATGTGCAGGCCTGGACACTTCAACATTTACTGTAATTTAAAATGCTATTTTAGAACATTTAATTGTAAAAATATGGCTACTATGTAAAATCTAGAAACATTTACACTTACAGAACTTAAAATAAGCAGTGTAAGACAAAATTAGCACTCACTAATGTATCAGCTGCATTGAATTCTGCAGAACTTCGACTCCTGATGATCACCTCAGGATCCGATGCTTCGGATTCTGAGATCGTTTCTTGAGCTGTGAAATACAAGAACAGTTATACTTTTTACTTTAAACACCTTTTTACTTGACAAACAAATCAAGTTTAAAAGCTCCCTTTGGTTGGCAATTACTTACAAAAGGTAAAGAAATCTTCAGCTGTACAAATGTACAGTGTGATTCGTTGATAGGCCTTCCCTAATGCCTCCTTGTACTCTTTTAGAGTGAAGGGTACATCTGTTCCTGGTATACTAGTTATTTTTGTACCATCAGGGTAGAGCAGTACGTAGGGACCACTGTGTAAATTTCTGTGGAACGCCTTCAGTTTTTGCACTGCAGCTCTCTGCAATTCGTCAGCATCCGACTCTGGTCGCACCAAAAGGGGAAGTACTGCTCCTCTTACACTTTTCAGTCCACCATCTTTTAGATGCATAAGGCCTACTGAAATCTACAGAGAAACATTAAAATAGGTATCTGTTAACTAGTTCAGTTACACTATAAATACACAACATAATGGACTGTTGACAAGTTATTAGTCTATTTCAGAAAAAAAAAAAGTTACCTTCACAACCCTCAGGTTGTCTTTTGGTGGTGCTCCTTTCTTTTTGAAAGATGCTCGTCTCTCCTTCTCTTTAAGACTCCTGAAAGTCTGAAATGACTCCAGTAGCCTTTTTCCAGGGGCCTCTGCTTCTAGGAGTCTAATTAATTGTCAATGAGAAAGAACAGAAACATACAATGTTCTCACCCATACTCATAAGATATAGAGTGTACATTACCTAAGCCCAATTAAAAAACAAACAAACAAAAAAACATTACCCTCACTTGCGCCACGTTCATCAACATCAGCATTACACAGGAATTTGACATCTTTGCCACATGAACTGCAAAAGGCTGGTTTAGATTGCAGCTGGTGTCCACAAAAAGGACAAAACATTATGATCTGCAACAAAACACATCAAGTATTATTACGTTGCTTTGCACTTCAACTGCACGAACATTTAGTGACACAATAACACATAGAAAGACTAATCATTCATAAAACAAGGAATCAATTGTTTCCACTCAGGTATTGTTTCGTTCCGGCCTCTACCCAGTTGACCTGGAGAGAGTTTACAGTGAGAGCGTACAGCAGTACATGTAACTGTGTTGTGCTGCATATTTAAGTACAGCTACCAAACTCGATTCTCTTCCCGTGACAGCTAACAAGGTCCCCTAACACGGGTAACCGTGTTAGCCGAAGCTAACAACACATAGCATCCTCTAGTTCATCTTCATAACAAACCTGGGGCTACATGGCTTTACGATAAAACATTGACAATGGCAGTCACACACTAGCGACAGTGAAAACAAACCTTTTTATTCGTTTGTCTTCTTATTTACGTCTTCTTATTATTCGCACTCCGTCTTCGTCTCCTCCAACACGATAAAAACACACCGGTCCGTCGGTAATAATAGTCCCGGTGATAGGCTTCCGTTGTAGTTCTTTTTTGTTTGCAGCGTTCCTCTTTTTTGTTTGCAGCGTTCCTCTTTTACGTTTGCAGCGTAACGTTTTTTAATGTTTGCAGTTTCTCTTTTATGTTTGCAGCGTTTTTTTTATTTGCAGGCATTTCCTTTTGTTTGCAGCGTTTTTTTTTTAATTTGCAGGCGTTTCCTTTTGTTTGCAGCGTTTTTTTTTAATTTGCAGCGGCGTTTCCTTTTTATTTGCAGCGTTTCTTATCTTTGCAGCGCTGGCGGGTCCCGGCCACCGTACAAAAGAGCACATGAAGTCTTTCTTCAGTCTCAGAAATGATTTTCCAGTCTGACGTTTGCTGTGTGAGCGTTATTTGAGGCTTGAATAGTTGCTAATCTTTATATATACTGTACCATTCCTTGTTTGTACAGTACAATAGGCGTGAGGAGCTGAATATCTTTCTCCTTTACTTCCAGATAAAGTTTTTCTGTCAAGAAGAGGAGAAAAAAAATCCTTCAGTGACTTTTGTGCAAAGATTTGAGATCCTGGAGGATCCAGTGATGCCCTTTTTATACAGAAAAAGAGAAAAAAAAATCTCATAAAAGTTAGTGTACATATATTTGTTAATGTTCCAATTTTCAGCTCATCCTGTAAAATTCCTTCAATCTGTTTGTTTTAAGTGTTTTTTCTTCACTAAACCTCTAACATCCAGTTCTCTGTTTGTGTTTTCTTCAGTTTAAAGTGTTTTTCTCTCACATAATGTGCAGTAAATTGGAAAGGATACCGAATATTAAAAAAAAAATGGGCCTAAGCACTGACTGGCAGGACCTTTTTTGACCGTTTTATGGTCAAGATAAGCAAAATAGTCCAGGCAGGCATTAGGACTCAGGTGTTAAAGGGTCAAGAACTAACAACATGGGTGGTAACAAAGTTTCTAGTTATGACTTGTAAGGACTTGAAATTTCAAGCCTATGACTTTGGACTCGACTCGACTTAACATGTCTTTACTTGACATTTGACTCGAGACTTGGGATTAAAGACTTGAGACTTACTTGAGACTTGTCATACAATGACTTTCTCCCACCTCTGGGACTTAGTGATGAGGAGCTCCTCTGTTCTTGATGACCACTTAAAAAATGAGTTTGTTCATGTTTGATGTGAGTGTTTCCAGGAGGATTGTGGGAATGTTGCTCCAAGTGGTGAAGATGCTTCATGTTTGTCATCCACTGTCTGGAACTGACGTCCATTTTTGTAAACTTCCCTCTCCATCCATCCCAAAATGTTCTCACTGTGATTTAGATCATGGGAACACACAGGATGGTCCAAAAGAGTGAGATTATTCCTCTGGAAGAAGAAGAAGTCCCCTGTCAGGCGGCCATAGTGAACAGCAGCGTTGTCCTGTTGAAAGGCCCAGTCATTAGCAGACAGAGCAGGGCCCTCAGTCATGAAGGACGCCCCCTGCCTAGCCGTATAATGTCCCTGGGGACATTTTCTGCCACCTCACTCTTTAATCTTTGAATTATTTTGGCGGTGTTGGATGGATGGAGCTCAAACTTGCCAAAGGGTAATCATTTTCAGAGCACTTAAAAATTATTGTGTAATTTAATTACAATTGGCTAAAATGGCTGAGAAACACAAAAACTCCAGATTTTGCTCCTCGGACTGAAAACTGCCCCATCTGAAACCATTATAAATGCCATTTTTGGTCCCCCTGTAATCCTAACATATCTTAATGCATCCCAATATGTAAGGATTTCATTTTGGAATTTCAGCTTCCTACTTGTAATTTTTATATTTGTCCACCAGATGGTGCCCTCATTTTTTCTCAAAGCATGATGGGAAATCTGACTTTTTTCATATTTTTCTGCATAGATGCTTTGCTAAAAAATACTGACTGTGTGTAATTTGTGTGTGACTTTTGATGTTTGTTGATGTGTGTCCGATGTGTGTGTGTGTCTATGACCGATTCGTGTTGTGTATCCGTGTGGCTCGGAGCGCGCCCGTCGTCAACGATCGTCTCTATGGAGGCATTACGCGCAACATGAAAAGTGAGAAACAAAACTGGCTTCTGGTTTGGTTCTTTCACAGTTTATTTATGAAGCTGCAGAGCAGACAGGGTGATAATTTGATGAGAAGTAAGGCGGAAGTGATTTTATACACGAGACACGTCACTACGGCATATACGTCATTGACGCGCTCACTCAGCCAAGCGACGTCAATGACACATGCCCCTTCAGGAAACTCATCCAGCAAGGGGGCGTGGGAGAGGGGGAAACGAGGGTGGAAGAGGAAGACAGATTGAGGAAAACGATAACATCGGGTAAAATCAGCTAGCCAAAGGCAATTTGATATAAACTTTCCGGGGCCGACGCGCGTACTTCTCAAGTTCGTTTACCTCAGGTTTTACGCGCTCTCGAGTGCCTAGAAGCCTTTGTTTTCTACATACGTGCACAGCAGCAAAAGTTGAATGATAAGAAGGGTGCAAAATAAGTGAATTCAAAAATATCTTTGGTTCACCAAATAGTGCCATTTTTTATATTCCAAGCATCCAGCCAAATCTCAAGCTTCCTACAAAATTTGGATGGATGACTTACACTAAAAAAAATTGACAACTATTGATGTGTGACTTGTAAGTGTGCACATCTTTAGTCTTCTCCTGTTAGATCTCACACTCTGCATTACATCAAAGGTGAAAACCAAAATAAAACTAGACCTCGGTCTTTAGATGCTGAGGTTGTTTTTACAGGTGAATGATAAGAAGGGTGCAAAATAAATGAATGAAAAATTTTTTTTTTTTGTCTACCAGACAGTGCCATTTTTCATATTCCAAGTATGCAGCCAAATCTCAACCCTCCTAAGATTTAGAAAGATGACTCTCAACAACGAAAAAAAGTTGGTGCAACTATTTATGTGTGATTTGTGTGTGATGTGTGATTTTTGTCTGTGTCTGAGTGTGTAGGAGTGTTTGTGTGCCTGTTCAACTTCAAAAGTCTTTTCTTGGATGCCTCACTTTGCATTACATCAAAGGTGAAAACTAAAACAAAAACTTGTCTCAGGTTCCCACCTGTCATGTAATGCAGAGTGTGGCATCAAAGAGAAGATTGGTTTACTCAGGTGCACTTCAGAAAAGGTTATATATATGAGGAGCAGTGCAGGAGTAGTCATTTCAGTCATGGCAAAACGGTACAGCATGCAGCAGGCTCTGGATGCTATCATGGAGACAGGGAGTGAGGAGGATTTAACATCATCCTCTGAGGTCTCCACCTCTGACACAGAGGAGGCCTCAGAGGTGGAGGAGCCCTGATGAAACATCTACTTCCAGTGACGATGAAACTGAGGAGGAGATGGGTGAGGAAGATCGGCAGGCTTGGAGATCCAGGAATGGCAAAATATCCTGGTCTCCAACCGATGCAGAGACCCTCCGGTACACCCCTGCAGCCACAGGTTTGGTCCCGGGACCCACTCAGTATGCCACAGCCCGGATACGGGACCCGGCCTCCAGTTTTGCTCTTCTTCTGACTGAAGACATCTTCCAGCATGTTGTGGCAATGACGAATCTTCAAGGCAGGCGTTCAGCAGCAGACTGGAGAGACGTTGACCTGGAGGAGCTACAGGCCTACATGGGGCTACTCATCCTTGCTGGGGTCTACCGCTCAAAAGGTGAACCTACCATCAGCCTCTGGGGGGAGAAGTCGGGCCGCAGCATTTTCAGGGCCACATCGTCCCTGAAAAGATTCAGGCAAATAAACGAAACAATCAGGTTTGACGACAAGCTCACCCGACCCAGACGGCGAGAAGACAAGCTTGCTGCATTCCATGGAGTCGAGTCTTCAACCCGGACAGAGACATCTGTATAGATGAACAACTAGTCCCCTTTAGTGGCCGCTGCAGTTTCAGGCAATACATGCCTAACAAACCCACAAGATATGGCATCAAGATATGGGCCACCTGCGATGTCAAGACATCTTACGCCTGGAGAATACAGATCTACACAGGCAAGGCAGCTGGTGCTCCTGTCAAGACAAACCAGGGGATGCGTGTGGCCCTTGAGATGACGGAGGGGCTCAAGGGCCACACCATTACTTGGGACAATTTCTTCACCTCCTTCCCTCTTGCAGACGAGCTGCTCAAGAGGAAATTGGCCCTGGTAGGGACTGTTTGACGGAACAAGCCTGAGCTGCCCCCCCCCCCTGCTCGATAGTGATGAGTCGTTCGCGAAGGATTCGTTCATTTGAACGAATCTTCTGGGTGAACGAACTGAACCAAATCACTTACTTGAAAAGATTCGTTCATTTACGAACCGCAGTTGCACTTCCCTCTCCTGACTCTTGTCTCTGTCTCTCTTGACTGTTAGAGTCGCCCAAGCCCTCCCCCCCGCACCCATTTATGTCAATGATAGTAATGACTCAACAAACAAGACAGAGTCGGTCGGAAGTCCTGTGTCGCTCAAGCCCGCCCCAACATCTCCCTCTCGTGTCACCAAACTTGATGAAGTAGTAAATATTTCGGTTTCGCGAAAATATATATGAGCTTTTTATGGCTGCTGTCGGTTCGCAAACTGCTTCTATATCCATAATTACTCAGCTGACTGTTTTAAGATAAATTCTGATGGTTTCAAAAAACGTTTTTTTCATGAATTAATCACTGACGGACTGAGAAAGCGAGACACAGCTCTGAGCTGGAGCTCCGAATAAGTGATTCGTACTGACGTACTAAACGTACTGAACGTAATGACGTGAACGAATCGCCAACTGAACTGAAGCTCTGTGTCAGTGATTCGTACATCCAGTTCGTGAACTGAAGCTCTGTGTCAGTGATTCGTACATCCAGTTCGCGAACTGAAGCTCTGTGTTAGTGATTCGTGAACGTACTGAAGACGCGTACATCCAGTACGTGAACGAATCGCGAGCTGACAGAGAGAGAGAGACACAGAACGGACCAAAGCCCTTGACTGGTCCTGAAAACGGATATAACGTATAAATATCAAACACTTTGTACACTTTTTGATAATATTTTTATACTTTAAAGTTGATAATTATAATGTTGTAATGTGTCTCATATACAGAGATATAGTCTATTTTATTGATATTTTATATTTTGCACTGCATGCTCTTTTTGCACATCTGTTAAGCTTATTTAACTAGATGTTTAACTGTGTGTACATTTTTTTTATGTCATACCTGCTTTGGCAATGTAAACGTATTGTAGCATCCTGGCCATTCCCAAGGGATTGTGGGAATATTCTTGTACAACATGTGTTTGTTGTTAGTTCTAGCTGGTTCTGCATTTTATTGAGTAGTTTTTATTCTTTGGGTTATATTTCAGTATAAGTCGACCCCGTGGTGACTTGGGTTATGTTTCTGGAGGACAACCATGAGTAAAATGAGTTTTGTCAGCAGTTAGTATCATAGGAAACTGAATATATGGTGTTGAGTCAGTTCACTGAGCAAAGAGTGATACATATAATTGCGGAGATGTACTGAATGAGTCGGTGAACGAATCACTTGTATGAATCTTTTTACTGAACTGATTCTAATGATTTGATCCACTGAAAAGAACTGCTTTGTCCATCTTTACTGCTTAATGCAAGAGGTGCAGAGGTGTCTCTTCATCCACCTTTGCCTTTACAAGGGCACAGATGATTGTAAGTTACATCCCCCGCCGTGGAAAAAATGTGCTACTCCTGAGCACAAAGCACAGGAGCTCAGACATCACTGATGATCCAAAGAGGAAACCTGTTGTCATCAAAGACTACAACCGCTGCTAGGGAGGAGTTGACAACCTTGATAAGGTATGTGCCATCATGCATCAGTTTTTATTTTTGCTTTTATGTTCTTGCATAAAAAATATGTAGTTATTTTTTTCCCATCATATGAGTTTTTTCAAAGGAGAAATGTGTACCACAAGAAAAAATACCTGGAACATTTATTCACATTGTCTGCTTTTGTTTTTGTATTTTTTTCTGTCAGGTTGTAAGCTGCTACTCCACCAGGAGGAAAACGCGCCGCTGGCCAGTGTTGCCAACTCCTCAGTGAGGAAAGTAGCTATTGGCTGCCCCAAAAGTCTCTAGAAGTCGCTAGATGACGTCATCACCTAATTTGCATAATCAGGCATTGTAATGTTATTGTAAGGAACGCTGTAGGAGAAAGGAATAATGTCCTGGAAGAGAAAAAAAAGTGTATAATAAATGTCCTCAATGTTTAGGTCTACAAATTAGATCTACAAGTCAAGATTTGTTAATAAGAAAAAATAAAAACTTGATAATTTTGACTTTTTATTATAAAGTCTTGTCTTAATATGGGAAAAAAAAATTAAATCTTGTTTTTAATTTTCTATGTTTTTAACCAGCAGAAAGTGGCTTTTATAATTATCTCTCTCTCAGCTTGTTTAAAATTTTAATGCTGTAGCGTGAATTGGTCTAAGATGTTAAATTACCAATGAATAAATAATTAGTTAATAGTAGAATGCCAGCATTCAAAACGTAACAAATAAACAAAGTTATAAACTTCAGGATTTTATACTTAAACTTAACAATATGCTAGTTTAAATATTCCTCGGGGCACCACCCAATTTTAATAAAACAGGGAAAATTAAGATAACCAGTCTTTTAATCTGAAAGGTTGCTACACGTATATGAGATCTTGGACTCGGTAACATAGGCCCTTAATTTTCAAACCACACACATAACACAAACAACGACGTGCTTTTAAGGTGAATTTATTTACTAACTAATAGGTGAAACATACAAAATAGAATATGAAATGGTGATGATAATAAATGAATATATGTGAATATATATATATATAGGAATATAAGAACAAAGAATAGATGAAACAGGAATAAGAATGAGTTTCTGATTGTGATAAAAACCGGAACACAGATAAAATGGAAAGTCAGACAATGATCAGAGCAGGGACCAACTAAAGTTAAACCTTTGCAAAAACCCCAATTTCTGGCATCGACTCTGAAATACAAGGACAAGCAAAGTGTCTTACTGAGGCAGAGGATTGGCGTTGAAGAGGCAGGTGTTGTGGGAGGTGAAGAGAAGTTCAGGATGTTGACAGCTGGAACGGATGACGTTGAGAGCTGGAACAACTGATGCAAGCTGGAAAGCTGAACGGATCGATGAAGGCTCTAGCGGCTCGGCGTGGCTTCGGCGTCCTCGTTGCTAGGCGACGTGTAGGTTCGTGCAGGCCCACGTGGTGCGGCGTCTTCATTGCAAGCGATGTCTGCGTGCGTGAAGACCCACGTGGTCCGGTGCAGCCAGTCGGAATGGAGCAGTTGCTTCGCTCCGGTCGCGGTGCCGGCAGATTGGATGTGGCTTCTCCCGTCACGCTGATGGAAAAGGGGGAGAGCCTTTGAAGTCGTCTGAAGCGAGGATGAAGACCCAGCGCGCGGCGTAACTCTTGTTTCTGCAGCTGGAAGCGAAGCGGGCCTCCAACGAAGAGCGAGAGACAGAGTCTTTGAAACTTTGCGAAGTAGCAGGGCCTGGTTCACTCGTCAGAGTGGCCGTAGCGATGTCAACAGACCAGAGTTTCGGATCGAAGAGAAGTGAAAGAGAGAGAGAGAGAACTTTGGGCTGCTCTGGTTTTATTGACTTCCAACACCCATTTCACGTTGACACCACCTACCAGCGGATCCCTCCTTCATCTTGCCAGCCAGAAATCTTTAATTGAGTTTAACTTTCACCAATTTAATTACACATACATGATTTTACCATACTTTTACTCTACAGGTCCACTGCTCTTGAATAAGCCCAAACAAAGCGTTATTTTATTAGAACCTAACCACAGTT
This sequence comes from Thalassoma bifasciatum, assembly GCA_008086565.1. Taxonomy (NCBI): domain Eukaryota; kingdom Metazoa; phylum Chordata; class Actinopteri; order Labriformes; family Labridae; genus Thalassoma; species Thalassoma bifasciatum. Next base: position 163,920 of record RPOG01000644.1, read on the forward strand.
ATTACATCTCCAATAAAAGAAAACCTTTATTACACATGGTATTGTAGCCCAAACACATTATCCATGAAAGACATTATGGTAGGTGAGTACAGGTTTACATGTATTAAAATATCTGTGCATTTAAAGACATTTTTCAATCATATTACACACACAGTGAGATGGGGTTCCTTGAAACAGTCCACCAACCAAATTTCTTGGATGCCAGAGGTGTCTCTTCACAGTTGTTTTCCACTCAGAGAGGGGCCAGAAGGGGACTTCCAGGAGGTCGTAACTTTGAGGGCTCGAAGATAAGAAACACCCGAGAAAACACTTATAAGGGTTTCGTTACAACCAACTTCTTTGTTATTTGTTAACAGAGAGACTCCTTGGCGCCCACAGAGATGACCTTTTGGTGACACGAATCCATTTGCAGGATTTAGGCTTACACAAAACAGATGATTCCTTCTGCATCCTAGACACCTGTCGTAAACTTGAGTCAGGATATTGACACTTTGGTACTCATTTCTGAGAACCAAGCTATAGTCTGAGTTGTTTTTCAACTGGATCTTCCGTTGTCCTTTAATCAGAAATCAAGCACCCAAAGAGTAATGGTGAGGAGTGTGTTCTGCCTGTCTCAGATGACACAAAACAGACCTGTTTACCTCTGGTGTTCTGCGAGGCAGTAACTTAATTCGTAAAGTGAAGATTCCTGATTGAACCTCAGGATCCACACTACAATGTTTATTTTTAAAATTTCTAACTCATTTTCAGTGTCTTTGAGAAAAAAGAGCTGATGTTTCTCTGCATTATAAGACCAAAAAATGACAGTGTTTCTTCCCATTTTTATTCATATTGTTTAGAGAGGATAAGATATTTTTTATCATTTTGAACGTTGGGCGCAGAGGAGACTATGGACTCTTTTAGGAACAATTTGGAATTTGGAAGGGATTTTTTAAAAGTTAAGGTAGTTTTCAAGACTTCGTATTTCTAGTGAATCTTTTTCCCGTCCCAGTGTGACTGGTTTTGAATGAGCGCTTTAAAGCAGCAGCCTCTCTCCTATCTTCCTGGTACTGTGTACTGTGTTTATTCACCCCGGATGGTCTGGTTTCCCATTACAATACCAGCCTCCAATGTCTCCTGGATAACCTGGCCCCCCTCAAAACCAGATCTGTCACCTTCACCCAGTCTACCCCATGGTTCACCCCCGCTCTCCGACAACTTAAGGCCAAAGGACGGCAACTTGAATGGCTCTACAGGAAATCTGGTCTCACCATACACAAGAACATGTACAACAACCATCTCTCCTACTATAAACACTGCATTTCCCAAGTAAAATCCACCTACTACTCCGGCCAGATCAACCATAATGAAGGAAACTCCAGGACTCTATTCTCCCTGCTTCGCAATATCACTCAGTCCCCCGATTCACTCCCTCCACACATGTATTCAACTGCTTCCTGCAACAGCATCATTTCCTTCTTCTCTGATAAAATTCCCAACATCCATCAACAACTTAACCTGACCATACCTGCAAGTTCTCCACCCTATATCCCTGTTGTTCCTCCTTCTCAATCCCTCTCAGTATTCACACTTCCCCCTGTCTCTCATATTGCTGATCTCATCAAAAAATCAAGAACCTCCACCTGCCAACTGGACCCTCTTCCCACCGCTCTTGTTAAAGCTGCTGCTCCTTCTCTGGCCCCCCTCATCTCACTCATAACACAGCTGCTGCAGTCACCCCGGTACTCAAAAAACTTGGTTCTGACCCTAACAACCTCAATAATTTCCGCCCTATCTCTAACCTTCCATTTCTATCCAAAATCCTCGAAAAAACCGTTGCTTCTCAACTTCATTCCCACCTGTCTCATAACAATCTCTATGAGCTATTTCAATCTGGTTTCCACCCCCTTCATTCCACTGAAACTGCAATACTTAAAATAACCAACGATCTCCTTTTAGCTGCTGATTCTGGTCTGTTATCCATCCTCATTCTCCTTGATCTGAGTGTGGCCTTCGACACCATTTCCCACACCATCCTCTTGGACAGACTTCAAACTATTGGCATCACACAGACACCCCTCAACTGGTTCAAATTCTATCTCTCTGGCCGCACTCAGTTCATTCAACTCAAATCATTAACCTCCTACCCTCTTCCAGTCACCACAGGTGTGCCCCAGGGCTCTGTCCTGGGGCCTCTGCTCTTCATCATATACATCCTCCCACTTGGTCACATCCTCCGCACCCACAACATCCACTTCCACTGCTACGCGGATGACACCCAGCTCTACATCTCCACCAAACCTGACTCCACTCTCCAACCTTCCTCCCTCACCAACTGTCTCCTTGAAATAAAGTCCTGGTTCACACACAACTTCCTCAAATTAAACAGCAGTAAAACAGAAATGTTACTTATAGGTACCAAATCCACTCTTAACAAATACAACAGCTTCACCATTCCATTCGACCACTCCTCCATCTCCCCCTCCCCTCAGGTAAAGAGTCTGGGTGTCATCCACGATAGCACCCTCTCCTTCACATCTCATATCAACAACATAACCCAGTCAGCCTACTTCCACCTCAGAAACATCAACCGTCTCCGCCCCTCCCTCACCCCACACACCACCACCATTCTGGTCCACAGCTTAGTCACCTCCCGCCTGGACTATTGCAACTCCCTCCTGTTTGGTCTCCCCCAGAAAATTCTCAATAAACTTCAACTGGTTCAGAATTCAGCAACTCGCATCATCTCCAGGACTCCATCCTCCCATCACATCACTCCCACCCTGCAGCAGCTTCACTGGCTCCCCATCACAAACTGCATTCAAAACAAAATCCTGCTCCACACCCACAAAGGCATCCACCCCCCCCCCCCCCCCCCCCCCCCCCCCCCCCCCCCCCCCCCCCCCCCTCCCCCCCCCCCCCNCCCCCCCCGTACCTCTTTGACCTCATTCACATCTCTGTTCCTGCCCGTACCCCCCGATCCTCTTCATCGCTCCATCTCTCTGTCCCCTCTGCTCGCCTTGTCACCATGGAGGGCCGAGCATTCACCCGCCCGGCCCCCCAGCTATGGAACTCACTCTCACCTGACCTCCGCAACACTGAGTCCTTACCCCTCTTCAAATCCAGACTCAAAACCCATCTGTTCAAGCTCGCCTACTCCCTCTGACCTTTCACCACCATTGCACTGTTTTGTATTTTAATTTATTGTTTTATATTGCATTATATTGTATTGCTTGTTCTTTATCTGTTTTAGTCCTCTTTTAATGCACTTATTCTTGCAAGGTGATCTTGAGTGCCATGAAAGGCGCCCTTAAATATAATGTATTATTATTATTATTATTACCTGTGAACTACTTTCACCTCTGCTTCCAGCTGTAAACCAGCGGCGGTTTAGCGCACGCGCGGTCTCCTCTCCTCTGACTGCAGCTGCGACTGCTGCGAGAGTCGAGACCGACCGCCTGTGAACGCTTCCAGACGAGGGAGGGGCTCACGGCAGGACCCGCTGCTCGTTTAGAATGGTGACTGTGGAATGATACATGCTTTTCACGTCAGTCGCCAAACACCAGAAAAGTCGCCTATGACACCAAAAAAAGTCGCTAGATTTGTCGCTAGTCACTTTTCACATAAAAAAGTCGCCAAGGGGTCTGGAAAGTCGCCAGATTTAGCAAGAAAGTTGCTGAGTTGGCAACAGTGCCGCTGGCCCCTGGCTTTATTTCACAACGTTGTGGATGTCTCCGTTAACAACAGCTTCGTCCTTTGGACATCAGTTGAGCCGTCCTGGATGGTACAGAAGCTGTTCATTGAGGAGGTGGGGGAAAGTTTGGTGGCTCCACACATTAAAAGAAGACGGCACCTTCCACGTGCATCATCTGCTGCTAAATTTGTCGTGAGTCTGCAGGGAGCTGCTGCAGGCCCCTCCATCACCCCCCCACAGTGAAGGGCAGGAAGCGGTGTGAGATTTGCTCTGACCAGAAAAGAAAATGTGGGAGCAGGTGCAGCAAATGTGAGAGATTCCTGTGCAAGGATCACAGCAGGGTGATCTGCAGCTTCTGCCTCTAAGATGGACTTTCAAAAATACACATGTACATACAAATACACTGCATACATACACTCTCTCAGTCTATCTTTCTGAAGTTCTATGTTCATTTTTCTAAATAAATGTTCTCTGGTTTAAATGGATCTTGTATTTTTGATTTATTTTAGTAGTAAGCATTCAGTGTGGTAAAATCTATTTGCTTGTGTTAGAATAAGGCGTGCAAATCCTTATATATCAGCATAGGCTTTGATTGTTGACTTTAATCTGCCACTGCAAGAAGTTGACAGTCTATTCAATGTTGCTGCTAATCCTTTAACCATCCAAGGGCCTAATAATAATCAGCATTAGATAATCCTTGAGATGTGTATTATGGAAATAATTTTGTTTTTTTTATTTTTTTCAGTCAAAAACTGGTGGAAATTTGTTCACATAACGGCCTCTAAAGAGTTAAAAAAAATCCAAAATGTTAGTCATATTTGATATCAATATTTCAAGCTAAAGTAGTTCTAACAGGTTTAACAGTTTAAAGTGGAGAAAAATATTAAAATATAAAGTTTTTACAGCAGTTTCTGGGACGTGTACAGTTTTTGTCCCGAGGGATAAAATCTGGAGGTTTTTTGGGGAACATCAAATGGCTAGAAAACATCTCAGACAGATCTTCTTGTCATGACAGTAACGTTGGAGCCATCAGGAGCGTCTGGGTTCCACTTATTCTCCTCAGAGAATCAAAATTTCCTCCATCTTTCAGTGTCCCATGATGCTCTCTGTCAAAGTCCAAACAGGAAATTTAGTGGAAGGAGACGGGGTCTCTGAAGAGGTTTTTGTTCTTAAAGCTCTTCTCTCTCAGACGCCGTCTGATGGTTATTAGGCTGCAGTCAGCTCCAGTAATGACCTTCATTTGGGTCGAGGATCGTAACGTATCTTGAAGAACAGCCAATCAGATCCTCAGGCTCAGCACTGGTGAAATCTTTTTGGCTCTACTACTTGACTTTTTTGTTCCATAACCCTCAGGGTATTTGAAGAAATTCAAAATGGCTGTCTTACTGCGTTCAACCTCAGCAGTGATGGCGTTGAGTTGTCAGAGGCTCCAACAATCTGACCACGTTCAAAGAGTGAAAGTTTTTTAGTCAGTGACAGTGTTAATGCCTGACAGAAAATGACCTTCAATACACATTTCTGTGCAGATTTAGTCTTTTAAAGGCTGCTCTTAAAATTTTGAGATGCTGGTTAACAGGTCATTTACCTCTACCTGTTGTTTGCAATAAGGAAATGATAGATAATTAAAGTCTTTGGGGACTCAACTTAGACTCTGATTTAGTGACTGAACACAAGGGCGTCACTAGGGTTGAGAGTGTGCTGGGGCACAGACACATTTTTAGCACTAATATGTAAAAAGCACTTATAAATAGTACTTGAAACTATATAATCATATCAGATTATGTTGTTTCTGGATCTTTGAATAAACACCTGAAATAAACTGATGCATGTGGCCTCCTTGTGCACTTTACTCTAGATCTCTAAACCATTGCTGTTAAAAGTGAGAAATAAAGCACAATGAATCTTTATGAAATATTTATTGTCACACCAGTGATGGAAAGAGTACTGAAAATCTGTACTCAAGTACAAGTACTGTTACATTGCTAAAATATTACTCAATCACAAGTAAAAGTACTGGTGTTAGAAAAATACTCAAGTAAAAGTACAGAGTATTCGTCATGAAAAACGACTCAGATTATTTGTAACTTTTAACTGGTGATGTCACTGTCACCTCTCCAGATAGGGCTCTAAATTTCTGTTTTGCTTTACCAATAGTTAAAATGGTAACAATCAATAATCATTTATAACTGATAAGATAGAAAATAAGTGTTTTCGCTCATTTTGATTGGTTGTTTTTTTTTTTGTTTTTTTTTGTCTTTTTCTCATTTTAAGTTTTTATTTCCTTATTCAGCAAAGGTCTCAGGCAGACACAAACAAAATTAGATGAGGTTCAGTTGCTGCATCGACTATTGATAGAATATCCATGAATAAATTTTTAACTGGTTAAATTCTTAACACAAAATCAATTAGCCATAAATCATTAACACCCTTTAACATTTTTTTTGTTTTGTTTTTCATCCATATGTCCTGGTTTTCATTGGCTTGTTTGTTATCAAATCCCCTTACTGGCTACAAAAATGCAGATAAAAGGTCCAGATATTAATGAAGATTGTACTCAGTACTCAACTATGATTTTAAAAGTAACTAAGTAGATTACATGGCATAATGATTACTTAAGTACAAGTGAAAGTACAGACTTGAAAATCTACTCATAAAAGTACAAGTACCCCAAAAACAACTTAATTACAGTAATCTGAGTATTTGTAATTAATTACTTCCACTCCTGTGCAACACCCATATTCAAATTGAACTTGTTATAATCCTATTTACAGTTACTTTTTCCAACCAGACACTGTGTGTAAAGCTAGACCACAGGTCACTGACCCTCACTCAAATCACATATAATCAACATTGCATTCATTACCAGTGAGCTAAAAGATGGCAGCTGATGTCTGCTGCTTTAATTAGCGACCAGAGTTTGCCACAGTTACATTATAACGTAAAAAGTAAGGTTGAACCATTTAAAAGGTGAAAACAAACAACAAGGATGGTTAGTTTAACCGGCACTAACCTGCAAAACAAGTTGAAGTAAACCATTTGCTCGAGCGGCTCTGACCCACCGAACTGTAGATGATGCTGCGTTCAGGTGATGTTGGAATAATTGGAGAAAATGATTTCTACTACTTGGTTTCTATAAAAAAGCATCAAACAATCATTAACTTCTGATGTATGATTGGAGCATTAAAATCGGATACTCTTCTTTGTAGCATCCATGTTTTTACCTCACCTACGACTTAACAGCACATTATAACAATCAATCCCCAACTCAGGGGCTCAGATCTCCCGACAACACATGTACGCAGCATCTCTCCTGAAGGGGCTTCTGCTTCTGTGTGAGTTCACATGCCGATCACAAGTTATGTGCATACTCAATGAGTCATGTGCAGATTGTTTATATGGAGTCAGTGAATCCAGTAGCAATGAATGACCATATGGCGCAATCTGTAGATCATACCAAGTAGACTCAAACTGATTTTTACAGGGATTTTTTTTACTGGTGAAATTTTTACTGGGGCACTGCAGAGCTACACTGGGGCACGTGCCCCAGCAAAATATGTCTGGCGACGCCGATGACTGAACAACAACACTGTTACTATCACTCACAAACCAATCGTCCAAACAAGGCAATCCATCCTGACACATCCTCCTTCTCTCACACTGCTGCAAAGCTTCACCTCCACCAGCACCAGCCTCAACCATAACAGACTCAGAGTCTCATATTTGACCTTGTAGGGTCTTTAGATTGTGCTTTACAGAACGACCAAGAATGCTGCTTGACTAACCAGGGGAGCATTTTAAACTTTTACACCACACATGGCTTTGTTAGATTATGAAGGAATATTTCTCCTTGAATTTTGAGTTATAAAGTCAACACTTCAGCCATTATTTTGAGAATCAGCCTCTAAACTCCTGGATGAGCCGGCCTTTAAAAGAGGAAAAGGCTAATCGGTGCAGGAGTTACGGCCTTTGCTCCTGTGCTCGTTGGAGCTTGGGAACAATCTTGTTCTCGAGCCAATCGTTAGTTCTTTATGTCTTCATTTCTTCCTTCCTCTTTATGTCTCTATCTGGCGAAGGTTCACATCCACATACACGGACACAGACACACACCGACAGGAACACACACACAGAGAATAAAACAAAAGAGCACACTGGCCTTCATGCTGTGATCTATGCTGCTCCATCTACAAAGATGTATGGAGCCAAGTGGAGTCATAAAGACCTCTGAGAGATTGAGCGTGTGCCTCTGCTGACACAAAGAGGGGAATAAAGGCAGAGAGGAGGCCAGCTCTGCACAACATCTCACTCTGCCTCTGAGCTCCGTTACAACATCACCACATGCAGTCAAATGTAAAAAACTAATAACAATTTGCAGCCATCATAACCTCTGTCCCCTGGCAGGCTCTGATAACTGCTTGGTTAAACCTGTCAGGATGGTTAGTGGAACATGTACCTGCAGGATACAGTTAGCTATGGGCCATTGCTCTTTTACATTATGTAGTCAGAGATACAGGGAGGTGTGTGTGTGTGTGTGTGTGTGAGAGAGAGAGAGAGAGAGAGAGAGATGTTTAGGTCTGGAGTTGCAATTTTACTGCAGCTGCAGGCAGATCTGCTTTGGCTGAGACCTCTGCTTATTTAAGTTTTATCAAGATGACAGTCTGTGTTATTCATTTTAATAGCAGAGGAAATGAGACAATCTGGCTCTTTTTTATGTGTTCATTAGAGAACAGACAACCTGTATGTAGTCCAAGTGATATAATGTGGTATTAAGAATCCCAGATGGTTGGAAGGCAGGGTATACAGGGGAAGGGTTAAAAACTGCAGTTCATGTAGTGCCCACTTGAGGCAGAGCACAGAAACACCAGAAACTGCACAAACACTCAAAAAAAAAAAAAAAAAAAAAAAAAAAAAAAAATATATATATATATATATATATATATATATATATACATATATATATATACTACCTGGCAAAAGTTTTAGAACACCCCAATTTTTCCAGTTATTTATTGCAATTCAAGTCACTCAAGTCCAATAAGTAGCTTGAAATGATACAACGGTAAGTGGTGAACTACCAGAGGGTAAAATAAAAATTAAGGTTACCCAAAACTGAAAAACAGAGTACATTTCAGAACAATAACACAAAATGGGTTAACAATTGATAGCTGTCCTGCAGCAACGGATGGTGACCAAGCCTTAAAAAGCTGCTGCTACTAATTCCTACAGGTGTTCCAAGTTTGCTTGATTACTAACAAGCCCCTCTGTCAGCATAAAAGCAGTGTTTGAACACAATGTGGTACCATACCCTCGTGAGCATCAGTTGAACAGTTTTGTACTGCAGAAAGTATTGTGTTGCTACAGAAATGGCAAGAAAAAGGCAATTAACAGTGAAAGAGAGACAGACCATCATAACACTGAAAAATGTAGGTCTTTCCTACAGAGAAACTGCAAAGAAAGTCAAGGTGTCAGTGAGTACAGTTTCCTTCACCATCAAAAGGAAGTCAGAAACTGGGGCAAACTTTGACAGGAAGAGGTCTGGCAGACCCAAAGCCACAACTGAATCAGAGGACAAGTTTCTGAGAGTCAACAGTTTGCGTGATAGGCGGCTCACAGGACAACAGCTTCAAGCACAGCTTAGTAGTGGTCATAGTAAGCAAGTCTCTGTTTCAACTGTGAAGACAAGACTTGGAGCTGCGGGTTTGACTGGACGAGTTGCAGCAAGAAAACCATAGCTAAGACGTCAGAATAAGACAAAGAGGCTTGCCTGGGCCAAGAAACACTGCCATTGGACTACTGAAGACTGGAAAAAGGTTTTATGGACTGATGAATCAAAATGAAATCTTGGGGTCATCAGGCAGGATCTTTGTAAGGCGTAGAGTAGGTGAAAGGATGCTTCCACAGTGTGTAGCTTCAACTGTCAAACATGGAGGAGGAAGTGTGATGGTCTGGGCTTGTTTTGCTGGATCCAGGGTTGGTGACTTGTTCAGAGTGAGAGGCACCCTGAACCAAAACGGCTACCACAGCATCCTGCAGCGCCATGCAATACCCTCTGGTATGTGTGTAGTTGGTCAGGGGTTCATCTTACAGCAAGATAATGACCCAAAACAGAAGTCCAAGCTATGCCAGAACTATCTTGTGAAAAAAGAACAAGCTGGTAAACTTGAAAACATGGAGTGGCCAGCACAGTCTCCAGACTTAAACCCCATTGAGCTGGTTTGGGATGAAATGGACAGAGGAATGAAAGCAAAGCAACCCACAAGTGCCTCACATTTATGGGAACTTCTGCAACAGACATGGAAAGAACTTTCTGAAGAATATTTGATTTGTATTGTAGAAAGAATGCCACGTGTGTGTTCAGCTGTTATATCTGCCAAAGTGGCTACTTTGATGAGTCAACAGTTTAGAATACAATTTGGTCTGTAAATTGATTCCATCATTTCTTTTTTGACTCCAATTGCTTATTTGTACTATGCTTTGACGTCTGAGAGCAATGAGACATTAAACGGCATAATTTTCAGTAAAAACACTGGAAAAATTGGGGTGTTATATATATATATATATATATATATATATATATATGTGTGTGTGTGTGTGTGTGTGTGTGTAGCAGAAATAAACATGTTTACAGCCTGGTTCAAAACACGATTCCAGTTCAAATAGAAGATGGAGGATTCATTATATCTCTAAATTCTTACCAATGTTATAATCTGTATTCCAATCATAATGTATGCAGTTGAATTTAAGGAGGCTTAAGTGATGGAGGCAGTGATGGAAGAAGTACTGAGATGGAGAGAATTACATCAGCTGACTCCGAGGGTGGTGGTGGTGGAGGAGCTGCAGAGTGCTGTCTGAAGGTTTAAATGATGTTGTGTGGGACAGGACTTTGCTGAGCTCAGTAGAAGGACCGATAGGTGCTGGGAAAAAGATTAAGAGGGTGAAGCAGAAGGTTTACATCAATCTGCCGTCGGACATGGCGATTTGAACATGAAGAAGGGCAGAGTCTAAGAAGAATGAAGGACTGTTTCTCTAAGGTTATAGAAAAGAGATTGAGGTTGAGTTTTAAGTGTGTTAGTTCAATTTTCAGATTGTCTGGAGGTTTTAGTTTTGGGTCTGTATGCATGAGTGTACAGTCACAATATTGCACTGCAGCAAAATGTAGCTGACAGCTGGCTTAGCACTGCGAATCCTGGAGGGGGGAAAGTGGGGTAAATTGAGTCTTTTTTGTACTTCTGCTGTCCTCTAAGCAAGGGATAGGGATACAGAAGTAAGACAACAACGTCTACCTCTGTTTCAGGATCTTTCCTGTCAGTAGAAATGCTCAGAATGCATCCAGGACAAAAGGCAATGAAAACATGACTTCTTAACCCTCCTGTTGTCTTCAGGTCAGTTTGACTCCATGACAACAAGTATTTACTATTTGTATGTAAAATTACTTATGAACATTTTTTTTAAAATTATGTATGGGTCATATAAATTGATAGCATTTTTCTGCCATTAAGGAAATGAAAATAATGCCAAACATTATTCTTCCATCACTTTGACATGTACCTGTGATGATACATCAACATATGACCCTCTGGTAATAACCTTGGTGAAAAGAAAAAAAATCTAAACTTTTTTCTTTTTTCTACCCAAGAAAGAGGTGTGCTTTTATGTTAATAAGGCATAGCATACTTGCTATATGCATTGGAAAACATCTTCACTAAAATGGAGGAACAAAATGAATTGGAGAAAAATTTTCACCTTGTACTGAATAAGCAGTCAGAACAGACATATAAAATGGACAAATTATGTCCATTTTGGCTTATTTCTTCTTTTTGTTTTGTTTTTTCCAATGCATATTAAGGAAATAAACACATTCATACCAAAAACATTGGTAATTTGAACTAACTTCTGGGAGAAATGGTGTATTTTCTGGAAAAATTCCAGAAACCTGTCACTCATGGTTAGAGGTTAACAAACAACTGTGTTTACTCTTTTTAAATCATAATGACAACAGAAACTTCAAAAATGACCCTGTTCATTTTTTTATACACACACTGATTACGAGCTAATAGATCACAGGTGAGGATGGTTACCTTTAGTAGACATTCAAGCACATTTGTGTTAACTTTTGTGTATTTATCAGGCCAAAACTACCAGAGTTGTGTAAACTTCTTAACAGGGTCATTTTTGACGTTTCTGTTGTCATTATGATTTAAAAAGAGTAAACTATTTTTTTCAATAAATGTCTTCATCCAACCTCTAACCATGAGTGATAGAAAGGTTTTTGTGTTATCATTCATATTTTCTGAGAAAAGGCCACAAAATCAGAAATTCTGCTGGGGTGTTTAAACTTTTGGGCACAACTGTACCTACAGTACAGGCCAAAAGTTTGTACACACTTTCTCATTCACTGCTTTTCCTTTATTTTCGTGGCTATTTACATTGTGGATTCTCACTGAAGGCATCAAAACTATGCATGTGGGGTTATGTACTTAACAAAAAAGGTGAAATAACTGAGAACATGTTTCATATTCTATCTATCCATCCATTTTCTTAACCGTCTATCCTGCTATTCAGGGTTGCGGGTGGCTGGAGCCTATCCCAGCTGTCTGTTTTATATTCTAGTTTCTTCAAAATAGCCATCCTTTACTCTGATTACTGCTTTGTACACTCTTGGCATTTTTCATGAGGTCATCACCTGAAATGGTTTTCTCTTCATAGCTGTGACTTATCAGGGTTAGTTAGTGGAATTTCTGGCTTTATCAATGGAGTTGGGACCATCACTTGTGATGTGCAGAATTCAGGTTAATAAACAGCCAACAGCCCTATTGGACAACTGTTAAAATTAATATGATGGCAAGAACCAATCAGCTAACTGAAGAAAAACGATTGGCCATCATTACTTAAAGAAATAAAGGTCAGTCAGTCCGGTAAAAAGTCATAAATATAAAGAACACCCAAATTGAATGAGAAGGTGTGTCCAAACTTTTGGGCTGAACTGTGTATATATATATATATATGTGTGTGTGTGTGTGTGTGTGTGTGTGTGTGTGTGTGTGTGTGTGTGTGTATATATGAAAAAGTCAAATACAAGTTTGTTGTTCAGCATATCTTAATACACATGATGTAACAACAATTAAACACTGAGTGTAACAAGAAAAAAATTATCTTCTATTTGGAAAAAAAAAATCCAAATGTAAAAGAAAAAAAAAGAAAAAAGAAGACAGAAAGAAAGAAAGAAAAGGAAAATAAACTAGAGTCTGATTAGGACCTGACACCACACAAGTAGGTACACTTTATTTTTGTCCCAAGCCAAATAATGTAAGCTACAGCATTCCAAGGGGAGTAACATAGCGTAGGAAAGAAACACAAAAACTCTGTAACTAAACTCAAATGTAAGGGACATTAATGAACTTTGAGTTTTGTTTGTTGAGAATGAAGAAAATATCTTGACAATATCATTTTCTTCATTGATTCAGCCAGACCTGGTAGAGATAGAACCTGAAGGTGCTCCTGTGATGAAGTACTCTTTGTGTCTGACGCTCTTTTTTTCTTCCCCCATTTAGGAAAAAACAACCTAGCTTAGCAATTCAAGCTAATCTTTAGCTAAATGGTTCACATGGTTTAATACACTGCCTAGCCAAAGAAAAAAAAAGGCACCACCAAAAGAGAAAGGTCACACACACTTAATTATGTTGGACTGCTTTTAGCTTTGATTATAGCACACATTCACTGTGGCAATGTTTCAATAACAACAGTAGGGAGCCAACCCATGTGTGAAAAATATGTCTCATGCTCCCTGAACCACTCTCTCATTGTTGGAAACCACTGAATCCTGGCACTGTCATCTTGGAATATTCCCAGGTCATTTGAGCAGAAAAAACTCCATTGATGGAATAACCTGGTCATTCAGTATATTCAGGTAGTCAGCTGACCTCATTCTTTGGGAACATAATGTTGCTGAACCTAGACCAGAACAACTGCAGCAACCTCAGATCACAGCACTGCCCCCACAGGCTTGAACAGTAGGCACTAAGCATGATGGGTATGTCACTTCACCTGCCTCATTTCTTACCCTAATGTGCCCACAACAATGATTCCCCACCATCCTGCTAGTTTTTAATAATGCATTGGACAGTTCTTAACCCAACTTTAATAGTGTCTGCATCAATCTCCTCAGATGTTTTTGCTGCTCAGTGTCGATGATTTGACCCTTTTTAAACAGACGAACATCTTTTCCGCCACCACAGGATGTGTCTTTCTCCATGGTTGTTGAAGAAATGAGAAGTTACTCATTACATCAGCTGGGGTTAATTAACTTGTTTCCAGTGGAAAGATAATCTGTTGTATAGAGATAATCTGCTGTAATTATCCAATAGGAGGCTTGTACCTATTTGCTTTTTTAAATCCAGGTGGTGACTTTTTATTTGGTCAGGCAGTGCACTTGCCACATTAATATGTGCTTGTCTCACACTGTCACAGTGACAACAAAATAGAAGCATCTTCCTGAACTTATGATCACAGGAGAACAAATATACACCATTGCCTTGATGGGGGAGGGGGGGTCAGCCTATCATCTGGCTCAGCTACCCCCACGTCTTTATGAGCTGTATTGCAGCTCAAAAATATTTATCAAAAATTGAAATCACTGAAGGGCAGATGGCCTAGTGGTTCAGGTTGCACTGCATGAGGTTCGCCCTCGCAGGCCGGCTGTGGATAGTTGTGGCAGACGAAACGGGGACGTGGGAAGAGAGTGGGTTCGAATCCAGCTCAGAGCAAACAATATATTTTTAGGTGATGTTGCTGTCATGTATCTGTATGATTTTCAGATGAAATATACAAGATTTTACAGGGTCAGAGTGAAGATCAGACATTTGTATTGACTGATGGTTTATTGAATTGAATCTAACAATTACAATCAACCCTGTGTCTAAATGCAATTACTAAAATGATCTAATCTAAAGTAATGTAGTCTAATGATCCTTTCTAAGAGTTCATCCTTTAAGAAAATGACAAAATTCCTATTTGAATGGCTAATACACTCATGAAAGGGCATAAGTTCAGTGAGGATCACAATCAGAGATTTATTGAAATATTTATAATGAGAGTTTAAAGCAAAGACAAATGAATAACAATGATTATTTTAAGATTTGTATCACCATCAGTGTCACCAAAATATCCAGGATGTTGTGAAATACTTTTTTTGTGTTTAACCTTTAATCTGTTACTATTTCTTTAAATTTTATATATTATAAACTAACAAGAATGTTGCATTTTACTTGCATGGATACCCCAACCTGCAGTCTGAATAAAAAAAAACTCAGGTAAACTTAAACTACTTGAAAGGCCTGTGGATGAATTTGACCTTTCAGTGGTTGCAGGAAGTATTGTCAGAGAAACAGGGACACCTTCAATAAGTTTTGTTAAAGCACAATAAAACAAACAAATATTTTCCATGTAAAATTTCAGAGCTGTGTCAGTGACTCCTTCTCAGCTACTGCTGGTGAAATTTCAGCCACTAAAGCAGGGCGTAGTTTAGAAGCTGTGGTGGAAAAGACCAGCAGGACTTAAAATGTGCCACAGGAGCTAAAAAGGACCTGAACATTGACCGACTCCAGTCTGACCAGGAGTATCATTACAGACATCATTACCTGTACATTCAAAGACCTCTCCAAATGATGGTGCAGGACAATCAAAGACAGTAAATACAGACTGCTGAACTAAAAAAAAAAAAAAACTGTTGTAACTGAAAACATTGTCCGACATTATTGTTCAGTGAAGTCTCTCCTTATATGAACGTGATACATTTCAGATCAATTACAGCTGAACAGGTTTCTATTCTTTCAAACATATAATAAATATTCATGGAGACAGAACATTTCTTAATTATGTTCATCAACACACAAAATCACACCTCCTCACTGAAAAACCTGATCGAGGCCATTAGTCTCCACCAGGTCGTATTTCTGAGGAGGGGACTCATCCTGAAGTGCAGGGTTTTTCTTCATCTTCACAGACTCCTCAGAGGGGTCCTGGTGGAGTTGGCCTGTTGGACCCTTCCTGAAAGGTCACTGACCCCCACGGGAAGAAGTCTGTCACCCTCTTCATGATTTTCTGTTCACAGAAAAACACAATTAATAATAAGGAGTGATGATTAAAATGTAGTTGAACAAATTCAACAGTATTATTGAAATTTCTCAAGATGATTTACAATTTTACTGACTTATAATACTTATCACAACAAACTATAGACATATATAATAACAATAAAAAATATAATAATGACAACAACAATTTTAATGATAATAAAATAACAAAGAAATGAAAGAGAAATAAAAGAAATTTGAGAACGAGTAGATGTCAAAAAGTGGGACATCATATAAATCTAACTTAAAATCTATATTTTATGGAAAATCAACCTCATCTTACAAACAGTTTAAGTCTTCTAAATAACCATTCACAAACCTCCTGAAATACAACTCTAGCTAAACATTCAGGATGACATTGCTAAAAGGCTTCACGTTCGATATATTTGTTTACATTAAATGATACAGGATTCAAATAAAGTTAAATTAAACAGTCAGTCAGGGCAAAGCTTATATATCCAAAAAATATATGAATGTATTTTTTTTCACCTGACACCCTCAGGGATAAAACAGCGTCTATTTAGCGTTGAAGCTGTCATAATGTTAACGCGACTGTAACACTATCAAAGTTTAAACAGTCACCAAACTCGGGTCTCTACATCACATCAATGAAAAAAGTTTTATGACTCAGCAACACTTGTGTTTGATAAGTTGAACATGGAAAAAGTGGACAGTAGTGTCTGTTTTGTTGTTGTCCTGCTGTGTCTCTACTCATAATGTGAAGACTGTCAATCAAACCCTTAAAGTACAGGGTTTCCTTAACTCTACCAAAGCAGGGAAACAGCTCCACCAAAATCTTACTAGTGGCCAAAATTATATTACATCTGTAGTGATAAGAACTCTCACAGAGAATGAATGGGAAAAGTTAAGGAAGTTAAGCTTAACTATTTGCGGTGGGGCCTCACACAGGCAGGTTCAAATCCAGCCTGTGGCCACTTTCCTGCAGATCACTCCCTACTCTTGCCCTGTTTCCCCCACTATCCCCTTCCCCTCTCCTATCCAAATAAAGGCACAAATAAAGGCACAAAAAAAGCCCCCCAAAAAAGGAACTTGGTAAAAGAATTTCAAGCCTGTTGTGAGGAGTTTAGATTTCAGGAATGGGTATAGAAAGTGTTGATCTTTGAAGTTTCAGTTTTGATAAAAGATACTCATGAGTATATGTCAAAGTGAATGTGTAATGATAGAGAAGCATTTATTTTTTAAGAATCATGTTTAAAATTTCAAGTTGAGCTGTCACTTATAAACTCTCAGTTGAGCAATCTTCTCCTGAAGTGAGTCTCCCTGGATCCAGGGTTGGTCAACCAAGGACCAAGAGTGTGTGCACACATGCGACAGGAGAGCATCTCTTTTACAGTTCTGTCTACACTTTTTTAATCCCAAGATGAGGTGATGAGACAGATTTCATTCTGAGAGGGGGGGGCGTTTGATTGGCCCTGTCACCTGTCTGTCAAAACTACCTGGCCGAACAGTCCTATGAGAGGTTACAGAGTCCCACCCACCCATGTTCTGTGCCCCCTCGTCCAATCATCTGCAATGATGATCAGAGCTGTTTGTCAATGACGAGAGAGAGAGGGAAAAACAACAGCATTATGGCTGTGCTCTAACTTTCTGAAGTATGCCAAAGCCAAGGAAGTTGTTGAAGGAGTTGAGCCCATGGCTTCTACTGGCTGTTCACAAATCTAAAGAAGCTTGAGACACATTATGGAGGTGTCTCTTGTGTCATCAAAGGGAGACAGATTCTATCCGACAGGAGAGAATGAGGGACATGATTTGTTCTGCAAAAAAAGAGTTTGGTATTGTGCTTGGATTTTCCTCTCTGAGTCTCTTCCTCCTTCTTCCCTTTGTTTTCACTTCTCACGATCAAACCATCTGTCTAATACATGTCCACATGCTCAAATCACCAGATCTAATAGTTTCAATTCAAGTCAATGTGTTAAATCACACTGGCCTTACTCTGAGGCGTGCCGGCTGCATCTGAGCTCCAGCAGATTGAAGCCTTTGAAAGGAAAATCTCCATGGATTTGATATGAGGCAATTTAAAAATAGGTATTTTTAAAGTTTGCACTGTGGCTAAAAACATGGGTGCCCCTCTCCCATCCACAACACATGGTCAAAAATCTTTGGAAGCTTTTGTAAGGGATGATTTTTCCAGTTTGGCCAAGGGGAAACACTCCCAACCAGGAATAAACAGAGGTAGTGAATGAATTTAAAAAAACAACAACAACAAAAAAAACAACAATTTGTTGATATTTATTTAAACATAACTTGCTTTGTTTTATAGCTGGTGCTTACACAGCTTTGGCTTGTGGAGTTTGTCTTAAAATTGTGTATCAAGGCCTTTTCATATAATTTTGGTTGTTGTGATCATGACTTTTCTTTTATCTATCTTCTGTTTTCTTCAAACTTCAGGGAGAGCATTCAGAGCAGAAGGAATTAGTGACATTTTTTTGGAAAACCATTGCAGATACTGAAAAGAAGCAGATTGGCATGTATTGCTTGACTTTCAGAACCATGGACAGCTCCATTTTTGATGGTCTGAAGCAGCAGTTCTCAACCTTTTTGAGTCACAACCCCAAATTTAAAATGCACCGGTATCTAGGACCCTGTGGATTTATGAATTTGTTTATTAAAAAAACACAAAAATCAACACACTAATTAAAACCTTGGCGAAACAGTGAGGAGAAGAACAGCCCACATTTCAGTTTGAATGTTTATGTTGCCAAACGTGAAAGGAAACAAGTCAATATTTTTGTCCACACAGTGTTCTGTAAGGTTTTTTTGGGGTCTTTATAAATCGTACACTGCCATGTAGGCAGATATACAGTACATTCAGTTCATGTTCACCCACACTGCAAAAAACTGATACACAAGTGTTTGTCTTATTTTCATTAAAAAAAATGTCTTTTTATTCATAATATGAGTCCAATTCAACTGAGAGTCCAGAAAAATGTCTTATTTCGAGTTATTTAAAGACAATTCAGAACTTTAAAGACATTCATGAACAATTGCTCATATAGTTTAGGAAAAACACTGCAGTTCAGATTTTAAAACTTAGCTGATACCACAAATTTTAGGAAAAATATTGAAGCAGAAAAAAACTGAAACAACCCTGCCTGAAATTTGTTATTTAATGGTAATTATTTTTTTCCAAATGATTTGGTGACCCCAGGAAATAGCTTTTACTGTATTTTCCATCCATTACAATGTGTTACATTGATCGAATAGTACGAGAAAGAAAATTTGTTTTGGTTCATGTAAGTTTCTAACACCCACAAGCATGAACATAAATATGTGCCGTTACCTATATAGACTGAACACTATTGAGCCATTTACGACATTAAATGTGCAGCTTGTCCGCTTTTGATTTCTTGCTACACCACTGCACTCACATTTATTCACTGTTACCCAAACCATGCGATTTCATAGGGAGGTAAAGACTTCCCTCCACCCCCTCTGAGCATTATTCTCTCTTTTCTCACCTTTTTAAATATCATAATTCAGCTTTAATGCTGCAGCACAGATCCTCCAACATTACACTTTTATTACCCCACAGTGTCATAATACTGGAGCCCCAGAGAGTGATTTCACATTGTGTTAGAGTGTGAACATACACTTGAATCTTCTCTCTCTCTCTCTCTCTCTCTCACACACACACACACACACACACACACACACACTGCTCCTGCTTATGAACTAAAAGTTCAACAAACTCTAAACCAGCTGTGACCATGAACAGAACTTTGGTGTGAATTTGGCAGGAACAAGTGCAGAAAATCATCTTTGGGTTAGAAAACATTAAAGTCTTCACACACATGAAGATGGACAGTCATCTTTTGTCCACTACGACATTGTCTTGACCTCATTATGTGAAGCTGTAAATCACCTCAGTGTCTCCATGGACGGCGCCTGCCACAGATCAATGCACTACAATCAACCACACTGACCCCTGGCATGGAAATCAGCCACAGTGACTTCTTCTAACAGCTGATACTCAAGTCAATTATTAAGTCAAATGAATCATCCATAGAATTTCTTCTCTTTGTTTCATCTTGGAGGGCTTCAGATGCTTGAATGGTTTACACACAGGCAGGATCAGGGGAGGACCTCAGGACCAGCAGTCATATATCATCCTCTGGACAGGGGGCTGTGTCTGCTTCTGGGGGGGGGGGTCCAACTCTCCAGTCATTCTGACCTAATCCAGCCAAGTCTGTTTTCTACCAACCAGTTTATACCTAAATATACAGGTTGTCCATAAAGTGTCTTTACCATTCAAAAAATGTATGACAAAAGGCATTTGACAAGATGTCTTAATCAGATCACACAGCCTCACATAATGTTGCATCAACTCTCAGCAGACTACACTGGAATGAGTGATGTCTCCATCAAGGTGCAGGGTGTAAATACATCAAGCTTGGAGACAAACTTCTGTCTTTCAGGCGGAACCAGGAACTGTGTCTTTGAACTGTGTGCCATGGTTTCATAGTGGCATCTTGCAAGAGCAAGAGATGGGGGCTGCAGAGGATAAAAGCCCCTGAAGAAGGTCAGAGGAGTATTTGAGGACCATGTCAATGGAAAGAGCTAGCCGGCAGGGACCAGGGAGCCCAGCTATGGACACCGCCAGCCTGTGGTGAAATGACTAGAAAAGTAGGGAAGGCACAGTCTGCCCCAGTGATCCCACTGGGCGTGATCCAGGTGGCGGGGAAGGAGGAAATCCAAACTGATCCTGAGGAGATGTACAGATCCAGGAGGCTAGCAGGAAAAGCCGGGCAGCAGATGCTAACAGCTGACAGGCAGATGACGTTTGTCTCTGACTCTGATGAGGAGGAATCCTTGATTGCCCAGAGAGTGAGTAATTAGATTTAAAAAAAAAACAAAAAACGGAAAGAGCAGCATAGTCAAAAAACTAAAAAGTACAGACTGTGCGATGTTGTAGCAGGATTGCAGGTAAAGTTAGAGCAAAGAGAAAAGTTTGACCGGCAGGGAAGTGGTGACAAGCACATTATTATTATCAAAAGACTTATTAAAAGACTTAAACACCCATTTTGAATTTCTGAGACAATGTTACTGTGACGGTGCACAATCAAAGCAGTTATGTTCTCTATGTGATTAAGTTCAAGATCAAATTTCAAGACACTCCTGAAGTGTCATTTTTATCAGAAGAACACAGAAGACTGGCTGATTTCTGATGTGCAGCTGATATCTAGTGCACACGAGGAGGTTTATCCATGGATGATTTTGACTGTGTCTCTATTTTTCAGTTCCTCTGCCTTGAGTTCGAACTCAGTGGCTTCACTCGTCATTTTTACAGCCATTCTTCCCTCTCAAACTGCTCATACAGACAGACAGGCCCTAAATGTTTTAGTTTTGATACTACCACATTTTAAACAAATGTTCTTCAAACAACCCAGCTGAACTCCCCACTGAGGACTTCCTGTTAGTGACTCGTCAGCATTACCTTTGGTTGATTTGTAGACATAAAGGAAATGTTCACACCATGAGGCTTCAAAAAGCCAACCACATGACTCCACATCTTGGAATGATCTCATGAGCTCTGAAGATGAAGACTGTGCTGTTTACCATGACTGGTAAACCTTAAAGGTACAGTCCTTGTTTTCTGTGTCGGATTGTTTTTTTTCCCTTTTTTATTAACTTCACTGTTTCTTTCATTACATGAATATTCCTCACTGTATCATAAAAGCACATCTTCAACATCAGAGATGATCAATAAGGAACAATAAGGTGAAAGAGCAAAGGTTAACAGATCAATATCTGTGTTCCCAATTACTCTCAAATCCAGCGTCTCTCTGTGTTTCTATTTAAGTGACAATCCAGTCATTAATGCCGCCACAAGTCCATTTTTGGGAGCTTTCTGAGACAGAGTCAAGCTGTTTCCAAAACCTCTTCTGCAATTTCTACCCATCTCATCAGGGAAATCACACTAGACTGCAGCTCATGAAGGAGAAGTAAAAGCTGTGCAAAAGAGGACTGCTGGTGTTTGAATTGTGACTCGGTTGTTTACAAGCTGTTTGTTTTCACAGCCAAGAAGAGGAGAGCCATGAATCAGGAGCTGTCAAGTTCTGACCTGAAGAAGGCGATGAAAGAGTGCATCAGGGGGGATGAGGGGAGGGAACCAGGAATCCCAACAGCCCGCTGACTTAAATGAATTTTAATCCAAGGATAAAAAAAAATCTTCAAGCTTCGCAAGTGATAAAACATTTAGTATCTGTGTGTCATCTCAGACTCAATGAGTTATTCATAGATTACCCAAGATAACATTCAAAAAGAGAACCAACAGTTTTGATCTGTGGACGGGCCCCTGATAACAGCTAAGATCTCCTCCTTCACCAACACAAAAAGTCTCTCAACAAATCCAACACCGTGGTGCTGTATCAAAAGTAGTCCAAAACATTGACATTTGATAGATGACAGAGTAGCCATGCACCATGCAGGACAGGAAGTAAGACAATCAAACAAACTTCAAACATCCAGTTGACTTTCAAAATAAAACACCCTGTTTGGACACCTACATTTCACTTCAGTTTATGAGTATGGTCAGTTATGGAGGTTTTTACAGCCCAATAAGACAACGTGAATCAGGAACGACAACTCACTATGGTAGGGAGTGAAGGAAATCCTCTGTCATGTGACTCCAGCTCACCTGACGACACAAGGCAGGATGGAGACGTGACTGCTCTGAACATTATCAAGGCTCTCTTTTATGATGGTTGCAAACGCCAAAACTTGAAACCTGAAACTTGCATGTGCCTTTTCCCACACAAAGTTTTTGTTGCCCAGTCTGCCCTGGGTAGCTAGAGGGGCAACTGGATATCTTCTGGTGTCTCAACGTGTGATAAAATGCCGTGACAAGAGTAAAGGAGACACACGCTGAGCTGCTTTTAACATTTCAGAAGGAATATTTATTCTTCCATATACCAGGACATACTTCAGGTACCAATAGAAAATATAATAATTAATAGCTTGTCAGTTTCAGTCTTTTCTTCCGAAACATGGACAGAACCTGAATCATAAAAATACATTTAAGTCAATTAACATTAAATGTGACAGAACAAAAACCTCTCCATGTTTATAACTGTTTTTACATTTAATAATGTCTCAAGCAAACACTTACTTTGTGAAACACAACAAATGAATTACATTTTTAATTATTTTTAAACCACATGAAATGCTATTTTTAAAACAAAGTGTATTGTTTTTCCTCCTGTTGTTTTTATCATCGGTACAAAATAATTGTATTTATTTGTTAAAGAAATATCCTTCTTTTTACCCTTTTCATAACAACAGTCTCACAGAAAAAGGTGTAATACTCCTTTAATGATGCTTCTGCTCACCTGAAATCTCCACCAAAGCATCCACAGCTCCACTCACAACACATCTGCATAGAAATAGAACTGGTCATGGCATCAAACCTATAACTTACACTGTTACAAACACTGACCAGGAATTAAACATGCATGAGAAAATCTCCTCCATGTAAGTGAATTAAGCTCAACAATCAAGTAGTTTCTCCGTTTCTCTTGGTTAGTTTCTCTGTACGTCCTCATTACTCCACGTGCCAAAACCGCTAGCATTAGCGTGGCTAGCATTCAGACTTACACACATATTTACACACTTCTGCCCGAAAACGATCTTTTTCAACTACTCATGCAAACATAAAGTGTTCAGTGTTTATGTTTAAAACTGTTTAAGTCTGCTTTCATGACATTTTGAGTTCACTTTACTAACTTGTCACAAGAGTAAAGGAGACACACGTTGAGCTGCTTTTATCATCTCAGAAGGAATATTTATTCTTCCTCTGTGCTCACACAGTACTCTATGCCACCAGCGCCACTGCGCCTCCTAGTGTGCAGGTGTGAACTAGCGAAAGAGAAATGGAAACTGCTGAAAAACCATATAATTGAAACTGGAAGAAATAAAAAGTAAAGGGGTCTCTGTTTCTAATCTGCTTTCATCTCTTAGTTTAGCTTACTCTTAAATTATTCAATAGACAACTGATTTCAACTCTCTACATTTTCAATAAGGATGCATGACGCATCATCAGCATGTGAACTAGTGGTTTGGCAAAAAAGCTGATGTCTGCTGGGAAAACACAATGGGCTGCTGCTTACTTCATTAAACGCCAGAGCGACATGTTTCCTGTGAAGAGAGGTTATGTTTCCTCACTCTGTCAATAGTCAAACTGACCAAATTATCACTGGTTGTTGGTGTTGTTGTGATTGGCTCAGGGAGAGCGCTGAGTAGTTAGATATTTATCTTTGTTTTGCACAGAAAACTAATATTTTATGGCAAATGTGATAAGAGTACACACCATGTTACCATACTAATTCCAATACTGAGGACAGTTGATGATCCCCGCAAGTAGGTGTGAGGGTAAAAAAGTATCAGAATTGGTAATGGGCAAAATAAGTTGTAAAATTAGCATATTGGATATTATCAGCCAAAAATCCTGTGTCATACATCCCTAGTTTATGATGTCCAAGTCAAAATGTACTGACAGATCCAAGTCACCATAATCATTCAGACTACCGGTTTGATGAATATGATTTTGATTTTGATGAGACCCCAGCTCCAACAGCTGCTGACCGCAGGTGTGAGTATGCAGGGAGTTTGGTTGCTGCTGCTGCTGCTCCAGTGCAGCTGCAGGCTCCCTTAGCAGGTCCACAACTGATGTCTCAAATCCCCGCCGCCTCTCTATCTGTACGCTGTCTGCTCCGTCGGACTTGGTGCTTTGATTTCTCTTCTTCTGGTACTTGTTGGGCTGAACTCTAAAATATCTTCAGAACACAATTCTAAGCAACCAACCCAAAACAACATCCATACAGCAGTATATCTTTTCAAAAGCAAAGTGTATTTATTTAAGTCTGAAAATGCAAAAAGTCAGTCCAAAGCCAAATCGGAACTAATTTTTTCTCAGTTTACAATAGTTCAGTATTTTTTTCAGTTTTGAAAAATAACAGTTCACTTCTTTTGCAACAAAAATAGGTTCAGTTCTTTAATCAACAAAAATATTTCAGTTTCTTTCAATAACAAAAAATAGTTCAGCTGTTTCTCTTTCCTTTTATAAACACACACACAAACAAAATTAAAAAAAAAAAAAAAAAAAACTCCCAAGAGTAAAAAAATATATATTCCACTGTTTGAGTTCAGAGTTTTTTTTTCCGTCCTTTCTAACTTTACTCACAGTAGCTCTGGCGAGGAAGGGAGAGGGCGGGTCCAAGCACAGCACACAGAGACAGGAAGAATGCAGCGGTAAAGTGACTTTTGCTTACCAACTTCAATCCACAACAGATCGTCCTTCTGCTTCTAAGCTTCTGAACATCCTTCGTGTCTGAGGAAGTAAACTACCCTGACTTTTCTCTGATCACTGCAGCTAGTAGCGGTGCTACATGATCTGTCCACCTACACTCCAGCAGCCCGTAAGTGAGAGTGTGAGTCGACCTGCGCTTCCAGCGTCATAACTTCTGCCATTTTCTTTGCCTCCCGGCAGGTACACTCCAATGGGATATGATGTACAACCAGAGTCCACATTTGATTTGCATTCGAATTTTGTCCCGAAAAATGCACCTTGATTTTGAAATGTAAATGTAAATCTTTTATTGCATTTTCATTAGAATTCTGTCCAGTTTCTAGCACACCATTTTTTGTAAATTATAATGTAAACATGTTTTTCTTTTTTAAAGATATTTTTTGGGCTTTTCATGCTTTTGATGGATAGAGGAAGACAGTGGATAGAGCAGGAAAGGGGGAGAGAGAGGGGAGCGACATGCGGGAAACGGGCCGCAGGCTAGAACTACAACCTTTGTAATCTTTATGAGAAAACTGACATTTTCCAATATGGCAGCCACATGTTGATGTCACAATATGAAAATTAGATGACAGTTTATTTCCATTCCAAATTATTCTTCAAACTGAAGATATTCCTCAATTACAGTATGCCCTTATCTACAACCACTTTAAAGTTACAGACTTATGAAACCTTAATATCGAAATTGAACATTTTCCAATATGTCCGCCACACTGTGACGTCCGCATAAGCAAATTAGATGAATATTTTCACTCTCACCACAGACTTTGAGTCAAACTGAAGAATCATTGACAGTATACCTTTATCTCAACCTACTTTCAAGTTATAGCCTTTTGAAATCTTTATTTCAAAATTGTGTATTTTCTTGAAAAAACTGGTGCCTAAAGGGTTAATTCAGGAGTGTCTAACAGACAGCCCCCCAGCTCTATGTGAAAGTTTAGCTTCCTAAGAGGAGCTGCAGACGTTGTTAGCCTCTTCAGGCGAGCCTTTCTGCTGTACCTCTGCTGTGTACACTCAGAACAGTGGTGTGTCCCACTGTGAGGGATTATTTATCCCCTCACTGTGACCTTTCATGTCAGGGTGAGAGGGTTAATGCCTCATCATAACTCAGTACAGTGTGTGGGCTGAGGAAGAGAAAGAGACTGGAGACTCTGACAAGTACATAGGGAGGGGTGGTGGTGGTGGTGGTTGTGTGTGTGCGTGTGTGTGTGTGTGGGGGGGGCGCTCAGGGTCAGGGGCTCTGCCTGAGGCTCTGTGGGCTGAAGTATTGGACCAGTGGAGGATTAACATATCAGGCATTTTGAATAATGGTGACAGTGGGAGGAACGACTGCTTTAGATTCAAGGAAGGTGGAAAACACCCTCACTGTTATTTTATGACATGTTTAAAAACCCAAATAACACCAAATGATTAAAAAAAAAACCCATCATGCAACATGTTATCCAAAGAGCAGGTCAAGATCCTGCTTCTTTTCTATTATTTACATTGGTAGGGAAACATCCCAAATTCAACAGGCCAAACTTTGATTTAACTCATATTCAAGGTCAGCCACCATTTGCCACAAAGGCAGCTGGAAGGTGGATGGAGGCGTAGATTTATAAATATGAAAAGACAAACAGATGCACTGATTGGAAACAAATGACCCCAGGCAGAGATGGAGTAGACTAGGAGCATTTTCTGACAGGGGTTGTTTTCATGATTTCTTGATAAAAGATTAAAAAAAAACAATGTGATCAGGGGACAGATGGGAAAACAAGACAATCAAAAGCTAAATGAAACAAACACTAAGAAACACACAAACAGACTGCAGAGCAGCTTCCAGGAAGAAAAGAGTCTGATTGTCAATCAGTGAGCACAGAATATAAATCTATTTGTTTTTATCACCAAGAAACAGGGGGCTTCATAAAAATAAGAGGCTAGAATGCAGCTCAAACTTGTGTGTAACATTTACCAGTGTTTGCCTCTCATGTTTATTATGGGTAGTGTTATTTTTGCCATTCCATTATAGCAGCATTTGACACTGTAGATATCAAAGATTCTACTCTCAGGCTTTTCCCTCATCTCATGTTTACTGCATAAAAAGTGTTTCCCAAGGCATGATGTTAGGTTCAAAGCTGCTCTTCCCTTGGCTTCAATCACCAGTAATCCTAATTTACAATACACCTGTTACCCAGTTAAACATTCCTGATCTGTTAAGGGTAAATACTCTGTTCATCAGCTTATCAAAAGTTGAAAACCACAACCAACCCCCCCAGAAACCTCTAAAATAAAAGTAAAATTGTTGAAAAAAGGACTCAGTGATGAGAAGCTCCACCTTTCTTGTTGCTCACTTCAAAAGTTAGTTTGTCCATGTTTGATGTGGTGGCGTTGCTTGTGCAGCTCAACAATCTGATTATGTTCACAGAGAGAAACTGTTTTAGTCTTTACCATCAGGAGGTCATGAATGCCTGACAGAAAACCTTGATCAAAATTTTGTGCAGATTTTGTCTTTTGAAGGCTGTGCTCCTGAACTTTTGATCAGCTGATGAATAGAATATTTACCTTTAATTGTTGTTTTCAATAAATTGCTTCTTAGTTTCTTTTGTCTCTCTCCCATTTCTTCTCTTTGCATTTCAGAACTCTACTTAGAACCTTTTCAAGATCTAACAGTGCAAAATGTGAATTTGTGCAATTTTGCAACTGGTCTGAAGAAGTTTCATGTGATTCCGACCCTCACCTGTGGTCATGAGTTCAATTTTCTGACTGAAAGACTGAGGTCAAAGATACACGCAGCTGAAGTGAGTTTCCTCCCCAGGGTGTCTGGGCTCAGAAGATCCTGACAAGAGGTCAGGACCTGGGATAGTAGAGTTGCTGCTCCCCCACATAAGTCAGTTCAGGTGGTTCTGACACTTGAAGCCTCTTCTCAGAGGTGTTTTGGGTATTTCTAACTCTGAAGAGACTCTGGTCTTTGCCTCCTGATCTGGGAATGCTTGGAAAGAGCTTTATCTGGATGTCTGTAGAAACCAGTTGTTTTTAACACCTCAGTGTTTTGGCCTGGAGCTGCAGACAGAGAGAGAGAGAGAGAGAGAGAGAGAGAGGGAGAGAGATAGAGAGAGAGGGAGAGCTGGCCTTTAATGTTCAGTGTTGGTCTTGTTTTGATTTTTTTTTTTTTTCAGCAGGGAGCACAGTCAGAGTTTGTTTGCACTTATGTTAAACTTTTCCTGGGACCTTAATGCAACAGTTTTCAAAGGACACACGGAACAAAAACCCAGATGAAACTATGATGTGTAAATATATTGTGTCAGGTATCACCTCACTTGTTCCAATCACACTCTCTTTGTCAGCCTGATTGTACTCTCAATCTGGCCCTGGTTGCACACATCGAATCAGCGGCTGGACTTCCATTAGTTGGCCGAAAAAAAAGCATGAGTCTGTAACCCAGAGGCCAGGCTTCTCATGGCCAAAGCGAAAAGCCATAAATCTCCTGGTGTCCTTTCCAAACACAAAAATCAATGAGATATATTGTCAACCTGTGCTGCATGATACTACAATATATCTTAATTCACTGTGAATCAATGGAGAAACACAAAGAAATACTAGAAAATAGAATACAAGTGTCTGACTGTCTTCAAATAAAGGTTTATGTTTGAACCCCAAAGGTTGTGTCTGGGTGAAAAAAGGGGGAAAAAGGAGAAGAAAGGCAGAAACGTTTCCATATTTAGAGGGATATTCAATTATGGAGCGCCTGTGACATTTCCTTGTGTGATTTTCTTGTGTGTCAATGCTCAGAGGCTTTTCCAAATGGTCCCCATGACATTTGTGTCTACATTCCTTCTAAGCCTCATCCTTTCAAACTGTCAGCTCATTTACAGGACGTTCACATGTTATGTTCATCCTTTTTTAAAACTATTTATTCAGCATTCAAATAACTTTTTGAGGTTCAAAATCACTACTGGCCAAGACCAACTGCAGCTGATGAGAGTCTCATACAGCTTGATCTCTTTGTGTGCCTCATTAAGAGTAAGAGGAGCAAATTTAACCCTTGCAGACCTGGATTATTTTTTGTTTATTTCAAATAAGAAACAGTCAGAAATGCCCTGTGAGTAAGTGGGTTGGCCCATATTCCTGGAACACCAATAATCTGGGAGTTATTTCCAATTTACTGCATGTTATATGAGACTAAAACAGTTTAAGCTGAAGACAAACAGGGAAACACAATTTCAGCATCATCTCTGGCACGCTTTCAACAACTTTAGTTGAAGTTGTTCTCTTATTTAGCACATTGTAAACATTTAGAAAGCCATGTTGCATTTATGTCTGCGTCCAGTGGGGCATCACTATAAGATAAGGCATATTGTGTTAATTCCACAATAGGGGATATGTTACGTTGCTAACAGTTTTGGTGTAAAAGTCTGCATATGGGTCAATGACGTGACGTCCCTTTTTTTGTGTCCGAGTGCAATATTTCCTTCCATCATGAATTGAGTATTTCATCACATGTATTTCTTTATTCTATGAAACCTGTTTTATTTGAACACATCTTTAAACTATAAAAATATAACATGTTTTTTTGTGTTTTGGTACCTCAAACCCCCAAAATGTCAGGTGGTACAACCGTCCTGACAAGTATCCACAGTAATTAAACTCTAAAAATTGAATGTCAGTTATTGTAAATGGAAATTAAAAATACAGTGGCATTATTTTATGCTTGAACCTTTTTAAATTAAAAAAATCTTAGCAAATAAAAAGAATTTTAAAGCTGTTGAGAAATGTAATTTTCACCTTGTCAAATGTCAGGGTGGTGCAACCGTAACATTAGACTTTTATTTTAAAGTGAAGAGAATAAAACAGGAAACAGGAAACTGCATCAGCCAGAGGAGCCCAAATGACATTTGTGACCAAGTGGAAAAGTTTGTAGATTTCTCTGAAATACTGATAAAAAAGGTTTTTTCACTACATTGGTGACTGGAACAATTTCCATGTCAGGTGGTACAACCAATGTAATAATGTGAAATGTTATTTTAACATAAAATTATTTATCTTATTCAAAAATAAAAGAAATGAAACACACAAAATGAAAATGTATGAGTCACTACAGACACTTGAGAGATACTTGCCAATAATTTCACACAGAAAAAATAATAGGAACATATAAATATATTTTCATATATTTGGTTGCGCCACCTGACATTTTTGGGTGCTCAAATTAAAAATACTAAAAAATTATAAACCTAAAATCTTTGAAATGTTGGTCAACTACTGAAATCTGTTAGAAAAAGTAATTATTCTCTCAGAAATATGTTTTTATCCATTTTCAAAGGATTTTTTGAAAATAAGTTTTTAGACCCTCTTTTTGTCATTGACCCATACATCAGAAACAGGTGATAGCATCAGAAGTTTCTCTCTGTCTCTCTCCCTCTCCCCCTCTCTTTCTCTTTTTCTCTCTCGCTACGTAATAAGTAGATCGTTAATTACATTTTTGAAAAACAGCTTTAGTTTTTCAGTGTTTTACTGTTCTTAAATGTCGATTATAAGACGCGTGGAGAGTCAGAACTTTTTGTGCAGTAGTTTTTCCTGTAAATTCAGATGTGGAGGGCGGATGAAAAGCGTGGTTTTCTACGGTAAAGGACGAGTTTATCTCTTTGAAGAGTTGACAGAATGTGCACGTTATGATAATGTCAGCAGAAAAATCTAAGGTGAACCACGTTTCCTTTTTGAAGACTTCAGAATTAAAGTTAGATCACAGCGCATGGTACGTCACAGGCGTTTCCCTTGTGCAGATAAAGATTAAAGACTTAAACATCTGTTTTGAATTTCTGAAATAATGTAACAATGACGGTGCACAATCACAGCAGTTATGTCGTCATGATTATATACAAGATTAAAATATATCCCAACTAAGTCATGGAGTGTCATTTTTATCACAAGAACACAGAAGACTGGCTGATTTCTGCTGTGCAGCTGATATTTAGTGCACATTTAAAGGTTTATCCATAAAAGATTTTGACTGTGTCTCTATTTTCATTTCCTCCACCTAGATCTCCAACTCTGTGGCTTCAAACTTCATTTTTTTGTTTACAGCCACTCTGCTCTCTCAAAGTCTTCATGGACACAGACAGTAGCACACATTAAATCCTCATTTAAATATGGCAGTCTGCACCTGTTATTAACTGCACATGCTATCGTAGTCGATCACTCGCAACACACCCTTTTTTATCACGTGCAATTTTTTTGTTTGCACATGCAATTTAGCGCTGGGTATTTGGGATCTTAGTAGATCAGGCCCTGTGTTTATTCCTGGGTTTCCCTAAATGCCTGAGTAAAATCACCACAATAACCACATATTGGCCAGAAGAGCAATATGTCAGGTTTTACAAGCTGATGTTTTTTTTTATTTTGCAAAACATTTAGGAATAACAATCAATTGCTGAGTCAAACATGTCTTTCCCATCTCAGCTCTGAACTGTGGCAGTGTTCTGTCTCTGACAAAGTGTGAAGGCAGCAGGTTTTAGATTTGTCTATAAGGATACGCAGACAGAGAGGACCGATCAACACATTCAGAGAGAAAAGAGTAATGAAACAAAGCTTTTACACAGAGAATTTGTGTCAAAGCTTCATGTTACGCACAGTCCAGGGTACATAAACTCTGGGAAGAGGTTTGTACAAAACATCACCACACTCCAGCGTAGAAAGAAAAGTGTCAGAGTGTAGACTCATTTCAGACTGGTGGGACTAAGGGATTTGGTAAATTCAGTTTTATCCTCATACAAACTCAGTCTGTAGACCCTGAGAAGTAGAAGTCAAGAACAAACGAAAATTAATGAGTAAAATAAAAAATGGGATGTTAAAATCTCATCAACAATGCAAAAATGTACGAGACTCTAACATGAAGATCTTGTATAACCTTCAATTCAATCAAAGAGCCTGTGAACAAGAGTTCTCCTGTGAGCATATGTCACAATGCCTGTTCGCACAGTTGCCTTGATTCTTTTATTTGGTTTTAATTGTGAAGTGATCTTAAATTTGTAGTGTGTTTTTCCTAGCTTCATTTTATTTGTATGGACATCCTGAAAGTAATCAAGGCAAAAAGAGAGACAACTGGAGTGGAAAAGGTCCGCCCCCCCTGGAGGTGGGGCTGTGAGAGTGGCGTGAATGACTGAGGGAAAAGGTGAAGCAGGTGTGGGAGGAGCGAAAAAAGGGAGGAAGTAAAAGGAGAGGACGCGTGGCAGACAGTAGGTGTGCGAGATGTTTTGGACGCTGGAGACGAAGGTCGTCAGAGACTGAGGACGCCAGAGACGGATAAGAGAGCAGCGAGATCGGGAAGCGGCGGTCACAGAGCCCCTGAAGGACCGGAGCGGCTGAAGGACCGTGGAGGCTTGATTCAACGCCCTCAATCACTTAAGTTAAGGAACGTTATCAAGCCTGAAGCCCAGTCGGTGCATGTGTGTGTTGTTGTTTTTTTGTGTGCTGATTTGTTTTACTGAAGCTGTGGCGCCCTCCCCCCCCAGCTCACAGACGCGAGGAGGAAGCGACGCACAGCCGCCTCGAATGGGCAGGAAAAGAGGAGCAGTTGACGCAAGCCAGTACCGGGACTGGGAAGGAGGAATCGTACAACGCGACTCGAAAGCTAGGTAAAGGGAGGTTCACAGACCTTTACTCCTTAGCGTGTGTGTGGCCCTTGAAACTGTGGAACGGCAGCTTAGTTGTTATCTCTCCTCTCAGCAGAGCAGCGGCACGGCGGAGGAGCAGAGGAAGCGTGGATATCTGTGCGGAGGCCTGAGGAAGCGCTCCAGTGGATTCCCTGCAAATTTGCACAGAGGACTCCTGATTTTAGTGGGACTTTGGGTATACCTGAACTCTGGGACTCTTTTATATTATTGTCTAGCCCGGTTTTACGGACCTTTTATTGATCTTTGTCGTCTCCTTTTAAAAGAAAAAAAACTTTTTAGTATTTTAAATTGTTTTAGAAATAAAACTAATTTAAACACCAAGAGCTGTATTTGATTCTTTTTAACAGTGGGAAAAACACCTTTGCTGGTACATTCAAACCTCACCTAGTGTGACGCATACACACGTGTGTAAGATTTCACTGCTTATGGTTGTACTTTTACAGCCTGAGAGGACAAGACCACTTTTAGAGGACTCCTAACAAACGGACCAAGCAGTTCTGAAACAGTCCAAACATGACTCTACTTCCTCCAGTGCCTGGTGGAGATTTTGGACAAGAGACAACCAGCTTGTCTTATATTATAAGAACCACATGTCTGGATGAACCTTGAGCCCAATAAAAATCTTTCATAGTGTTTTAAGAACATATTTCTTTCAGTCAGTCGTCTCCTCTTTAAACTACACGTCTCCTTCATCACTGCGTGGACCTGCAGTGATTCATGCTCACAGAGCGCTGCTGTCTGAATGAAACTCAGGATGACGTGTCATGGTGGGAAGGGAGTACTGTGGAGGCGCAGTCTGTGAAAACCCTGAAGGACACATTTCTGATTCAAAGCTATGTAAAAAAGAAAACTGATGAAAAGAAAATGAGAGAAATATTCAACATCAAGTAGCTGACAGTGGCAAATATTTCCAAAACTAACTGGCAGTGAAGTAGCATGCATAAACTTTTTGAAATGATGTGCACTGGGACATTGAACAAGATGTGTAAGTGTAATAAATCCGAACATGAACTGACTCTATTAAGGAAACAGGAAACCCAAATAAACTAAATAAACTTAAAGCAAGCTGGGGTCACCAGAAGGGGGGCAGACTATGGAGGAAAGTGCAGGGGAGTGCTACCTTATACTCACCGAGTGCAGCACACACACACACACACACACACACACACACACACACAGACCAATGTCCTCACTATCTAGTAGTGATGAGTCGTTCGTGAACGATTCGTTCATTTGAACAAATCTTCTAGGTGAACGAACTGAACCGAATCACTTACTTGAAAAGATTCGTTCATTGATGAACTGCAGTTGCACTTCCCTCTCCTGACTCTTGTCTCTGTCTCTCTTGACTGTTAGAGTCGCCCAAGCCCTCCCCTCCGTACCCATTTGTGTCAATGATAGTAATGACTCAACAAACAAAACAGAGTCGGTCGGAAGTCCTGTGTCGCTCAAGCCCGCCCCAACATCTCCCTCTCGTGACACCAAACTTGATGAAGTAGTCGTTTAGCAAAAATATACATGAGCTTTTTATGGCTGCTGTCGGTTCGCAAACTGCTTCTATATCCATAATTACTCAGCTGATTGTTTTAGAATTAATTCTGATGGTTTCAAATAACGTTTATTTCATGAATGAATCACTGACGGACTGAGAAAGCGAGACACAGCTCTGAGTTGGAGCTCCGAATAAGTGATTCGTACTGACAAACTGACGTACTGAACGTACTGAACGTACTGAATGACGTGAACGTACTGAACGTACTGAATGACGTGAACGAATCGCCAACTGAACTGGAGCTCCGTGTCAGTGATTCGTACTGAACGTACTGAAGGTACTGAAGACACGTAGATCCAGTACATGAATGAATCGCGAGCTGACCATAGGAGCTGACAGAGAGAGAGACTCAGAACGGAGTAAAGCCCTTGACTGGTCCTGAAAATGGATATAACGTATAAATATCAAACACTCTGTACACTTTTTGATAATATTTTTATACTTTAAAGTTGATAATTATAATGTTGTAATGTGTCTTATGTACAGATATATAGTCTATTTTATTAATATTTTATTGATATTTTATATTTTGCACTGCATGCTCATTTTGCACATCTGTTTAGCTTATTTCACAAGATGTTTATCTGTGTGTACATTTCTTTTTTAAAGTCACACCTGTTTTGGCAATGCAAACGTATTGTAGCAACCTGGCCATTCCCAAGGGATTGTGGGAATATTCTTGTACAACATGTGTTTGTTGTTAGTTCTAGCTGGTTCTGCATTTTATTGAGTAGTTTTTATTCTTTGGGTTATATTTCAGTATAAGTCGACCCAGTGGTGACTTGAGTTATGTTTCTGGAGGACAACCATGAGTAAAGTGAGTTTTGTCAGCAGTTAGTACCATAGGAAACTTGATATACAGTGTTGTGTCAGCTCACTGACTACTGAGTGATATATGTAATTGTGAAGATGTACTGAATGACTTAGTGTACGAATCTTTTGAACGAATCTTATTACTGAACTGATTCTAATGAATCGATTCACTTAAAAGAACTGCTTTGCCCATCTCTACTATCTAGCCTCCCCAACTAGTGGGCTCAATTTCTAAGTTAGCATTAGCAGGTTGATACCTGTTAATATTAAATAATTTTATCATTTTATTTTATTTACAGAGACCCAACATCAAGACAGAATAAGGAATATTATCTCATCTTGATCCACCATGAGTGAAGCACTTAGCAGCAGCTCCTATCAAGTTACAGTGGCGAGAAAAACTTCCCTTTAACGGGCAGAAACCTCGGACAGAACATCAGACAGACATCTGCCTCCACTGTGTTGGGGTGAGAGAGAGAGAGAGAGGCAAAGAGAAAGACAAACAAGCAGACAGAGAGACGGACAGACAGAGGAAATACAATAGTTAAATAACAAAAGAAACAACAAGCAAGTTCAGTTGGTGAATAAGTAAATCTATAACTGATGAGAAGAGAAACGAAGGACACTGATGAAACAATCCTAAGAAAATTATCTAATAACTGAAGAAACATAGAGACAAACTAGGGGGTAACTACTGTAAGAAAAGAATGCAAAACTAATGTTGAGTAAAGGGACAAAACAACCAAAATTAAGGGGCAAAAACAGCTGCATGTCTACAATCAGCAGCAGTCAGGAAGCAGCAAGAGGCCGACTGAAGGCTTCAACTGCCTTTTATCACCTGGTCTGATTGAGAAAGGGAGGGGTTAGAGAAAGAGGAGGAGCTGCATCCAAGAGCAGCACTAGTGTTGCAGGTGCACACACACTCACCAGCCACTTTATTAGGCACACCTGTCAAACTGCTTTTTAACGCAAATTTCTAATCAGCCAATCACATGGCAGCAACTCAATGCATTTAGGAATGTAGACATGGTGAAGTAGATCTGCTGCAGTTCAAACCAAACATCAGAATGAGAAAGAAAGATGATTGAAGTGACTTTGACCGTGGCATGGTTGTTTGTGTCAGACGGGCTGGTCTCAGTATTTCAGAAACTGATGATCTACTGGGACTTTCACCATCAACCATCTCTAGGGTTCACAGAGAATATTCCCAGAAAGAGAAAACAACCAGTGAGCAGCAGTTCTGTGAGCGAAAATGTCTTGTTGATGCCAGAGGTCAGAGGAGAATGGCCAGACTGGTTGGAGCTCATAGAAAAGCAACAGTAACTCAAATAACCATTGGTTACAACAGAGGTCTGCAGAAGATCATCTCTGAACACACAACAGGTGGAACTTTGAGGCAGACGAGCTACAGCAGCAGAAGACCACACCGATGACACTTCTGTCAGGTAAGAACAGGAAACTGAGGCTCCAATCCACACAGGCTCACCAAAACTGGACGATGGCAGATTGGAAAAATGTTGCCTGGTCTGATGAGTCTGGATTTCTGCTGCCACACTCAGATGGTAGGGTCAGAATTTGATCTAAACAACATGAAAGCATGGATCCATCCTGCCTCGTATCAACGGTTCAGGCTGCTGCTGCTGCTGCTGGTGGTGTGATGGTGTGATGGTGTGGGGGATATTTCCTTGGCACACTTTGGGCCCCTTAGTACCAACTGAGCATGCTTTAAAGTCCACAGCGACCTGAGTATTGTTGCTGACCACGTCCATCCCTGTATGACCACAGTGTACCCATCTTCTGATGGCTACTTCCAGCAGGAGAACACAGCGCCATGTCATAAAGCCTGAATCTCAGACTGGTTTTTCCAACATGACAATGAGGTCACTGAACTCAAACAGCCTCTACAGCAGGGGTGTCAAACATACGGCCCGCGGGCCGGAACCGGCCCGCGTGGGGATTCGGTACGGCCCGGGGGATAAATCTGCATTATAAAAAAGAAAAAAAAAAAATTAACTTCATTTTCGTTCTAATCTGCAGTTCCTATATTGTCCGCTAGGGGCGCTGTGTTTTAGTCAGAGCAGAACTAACAGCAGATGACAGCACTGAACTTCATGGTCTGTAAGCGGCGTATGGTTCTATCGCATCACCCACTTTTTCTATCGGCTCTCGTACCCTCATCAGCGAAATGTCTTTGTCAAAAAGGAGAAAAGTGGACACCGAGTGTCGGATTTTTCAAGAAAAATGGACCTCTTCTTATATGTTCACGGAGGTGAATGGGACTTGGTGTGCCAACAGCAAGTTTCGGTGCTTAAGGAATACAATATTCGGCGCCACCATGAAACTCAGCATGGTGAAAAATATTACAGCTTGCACGGAGTTGACTCTTTTGTCTCCCATTTACTTTACAACCACTCAGACTCTTTTGTCGTTAGACAAAAGTGGGCCTCGGCTCTCCAGTCACTACGACGCCACTTTCGGTCGATGGATTAACGATCGGTTTATCGTAATCGCAGTTTCGGCATAACACTTCCTCTCAAGCAGTTTTTGACGTACGACTTCCGTGCCGAAATTGTGTGCCCTGAGAAGCGACAAGCCTTTGCCAATATCAGCTTAACGAGAAATACCGTGGCAGAACGGATTTCGGAACTATCGGCAGATTTGGACAGCCAACTGAAACGCAAAGCGGAGTCATTTCTGGCATTTTCTGTTGCAATTGATGAGAGTACTGATATTACGGACGTAGCTCAACTAGCCATATTCATTCGTGGAGTTGACGAGACTTTGACTGTCACAGAGGAATTTCTCGAGTTGGTGCCTATGACCGACACCACGACAGCTGAGGACATTTTCCGCTCCGTCGTTGGAGCGCTGGACAAAGTCGGGGCGGACTGGTCACGCGCCGTAAGCCTGGCTACTGATGGTGCGCCGTCAATGATCGGTAAAAAGGCAGGTGTTGTGACAAAGTTCAGGGAAAAAGTACAAGCCACAAACGGAGGGGACCACTTTTGGACATTTCATTGCATTTTGCATCAGGAGGCATTATGCTGCAAGTCCTTAAAAATGGATCACGTTATGGAGGTGGTTGTCCGGACTGTTAATTTCATCCGAATCAGAGGTCTAAATCATCGTCAGTTTGACAGCCTTCTCAGTGACTGTAACATTACTCATGGTGTGCCATACCACACAGAAGTAAGGTGGATAAGCAGAGGTACTGTGCTGAAGTCAGTAACAGATTTACAACAGAAGAGTTTTGTTGAATAAAATATTTCTTATGCATGCCATATATGTTATGTATGTGAGGTTTATTTAATATGTATATATTTTATGCATTAACAAGGAAGGGGACAAATTTACTTTATCAAATGTCTGTTTTAAACAGCTGCCACTTAAGATTTCAAATATGTGTAGGCAATTCATTTGTTCAAATTGCTTCCCAGATGTGGAAAGGACAGTGTTTTTAAGTTCCACAAAACTGTGACAAAATGTTTTGCAACATTGTACAATCACTGTTATCAGTTTGTATACATAATGCACTTAAATAAATGTTAAACTGAGTGAAAGTGTTGTTGAAATTACACACACATATATATATATATATAAATATATATATTTTTTTAAATTCTTAGGTTGTTCATATATATAAATCATTTTCCTTTTAAGTAAATTATATTTCTAAAAATATTAAATGAAGAAGAAACGTGATTATGTTTCTTTTTTCATCTGAATAACAATCAAGATACGCTAAAACGTTACTTAAATGACCGGACCGGGGGAACTCTAGTCTAATTCTACATACACCCCCCCAGACCAAAATGAGTTTGACACCCCTGCTCTACAGTCACCAGATCTCAATCCATTAGAACCTTTGGGATGTGGTGGAACGGGAGATTGGCTTCATGGATGTGCAGCTGACAAATCTACAGCAACTGTGTGATACGATCATGTCAGTGTGGACCGAACTCTCTGAGGAATGTTTCAGTACCTTGTTGAATCTATGTCACCAAGGATTAAGGCAGTTCTGAGGGCAAAAGGGGGTCCAACCAGGTACTAGCAAGGTTTACCCAAAACAGTGGCCAGTGAGTATACACTAATACATTCTCCACTCATCCTTTGGAAGTGTTCATTTTCACAGTTGTTGCTTGCATTAACCTAGATTGTTTCTAGATTAATTACTCACAGCTTTTATGTGTAGTCTATAGCCAAAGTTTAACTATGACAAATGATTATGATAAATGTATCATACACACACGAACACACTCACAGGTAACAGCACAGAATTGGCTTTGTTAGCAGGACAAACTGGAGATACACTGTTCAACTGGACGATTGCCAACTCAACTTTCTCCTCTCTTACTTACACACATTTGAAAATATCTGTTCTTCTCATTTTTGTCAAACCCTCTGAACTGCATTTGATTTGTTTGGCAGTTGAAAAAAAAGGTCAAATTGACTGGTTGATAGCTTTAATGCAAATTTAACCATGTTGAGGTACTTTCATTAATGCTAACAACAGTGGAGATAATAATTGCCAGAGGTTCAAGTGGACAAGTTAAGTTTATTTTGCCTTCTATTTTCTCATTTAAGGGTGTTGGGTTTAAGCACCCAACTGGCTATCAGCTGCTGCGGGTGTTGAAAGAAGCTCCAGACACAAATACTCAGTTTATTCTTTTGCAAAAGGGAAGTCTGGTCAGATGTGCATCCAGCACTCTGACTCCTATCAGCTTCCAATACTTCCCCGTTGTTCAGCTCTTTTATTCACAGTGAAATCATCATATGGGCGTGATCGTATAGTCATTAGTCATTTAAAAACCAGCAGTTAACAGGCAGATCATATTTGAATGGACATCATGTAACCACATTCTTTAAACAGCTGATACCTACTTTCTGCATGAGCAGTCTGTTCTTGACGTCAGAATGATAACATAGATTACAAGCATAGCAGTACAGCATTTCTCCATCAAAGGGTATCCCTCTTCAACATGACAGTATAGCTTTAATGTCTGTAATTTGTTTTCTTCATCTATCTGTGCATGTGCAGTATTTTAAAGTTAGGGTCCGAAGGAATTTTTATCATCATTTGTAAACATAACATCCAAACTGGCCTCCTCTTCTTCCTTGACTCATTGTCAGCCGCAGTGTACACTCACCAGCCCAGGGAGCACCTGCAGCATAACCCTAACCTTTCTGAGAGGCATACACCTGACTTCCTGCAGGTAAATGAAGTATCCTGTAAATATTATATCATTCTTTTCTCCATGATAGCTTCTCCCACTCACTATCATCAATACTCTGTGATTGGCTGGGGTCACCATGTCTACTCTCTGCTAAGAAATGTATGGAGTCAACCAAAACATCAATATATAGGCAGAGGAGGGAGTTGAGGCAGAAACAGACTCTGACACATATGTAAAGTGGGCCATCCATCCATTTACTTAACTGTCTACCCTGTTCAGGGTCGTGGGTGGCTGGAGCCTATCCCAGCTGTCATTGGGTGAGAGGCAGGGTAAACCCTGGCCTGGTCACCAGTCAATCACAGGGCTGACATAGAGACAAACAACCATTCACACACACACTCACACCTATGGGCAATTTAGAATAATCAGTTGACCTAACGTGGGCATGTTTTTGGACTGTGGGAGGAAGCTGTGGTACCTGGTGAGAACCCACGCATGCACGGGGAGAACATGCAAACTCCACACACACAGGCCCACCTTGCCCAAATGGGTAATCGAACCCAGCATCCTTCTTCTTCTTGCTGTGAGGCTGCAGCGCTACCCGCTGCGTATGCAGCCTGTAAATAACTATCGAGCAGGATTATTCTTTTAAAGATTGAGAATTTATTTTTTAGGAAAATCATTTCATTCATTTATTTTCTGTTACTTTTGTCAGACAATAAAACAAGTGAGGGGGTGTTCCTAAATGTGTTGAACTATTCACCTATTGGTTGATCGACATATGAGTGCAGAAATTGACTAGCTATGCCTGCTTGCCGTCACAGCAGGAGGATGGGGGGAGAGCTATTCAAACGTTTACCGATATAATAATGGCGAACTTTACAAGGAGGTCGGTGTCCGAGCTTCTCCGGGAAGCTGCGAATCGTTTGGATGATTTTGAACGAAGTACGTATAAAATTGCTGATGTGTCATGTTCTTGAGTCCAGTTGAGTTGTGTTGACTTTTTTCACTTGCCTCTGTCCTCAAGCACCCATCTCGGTCGAATCACAGGAAGAGGCGGCAAGGCGGGCCCCGGGTAAGTTTGCTCACAACAACGTTAGGCTCTTATGTTTCGTTCCTTCAAGGACAGGTTAGCTGCAGTGCTTTCACACTCATTAGTGGTGCGAAATTTGCTGCCCATGTCCGTGAAGGGTACTCCCCTCGACATTATCCATTGGGGCAGGCGTTGGTATGCCCTCAGTATGACGGAGTCGACCGACATAACGACGAATGTGAGGTTTTGAGTGGACTCGTTGCCTCTCTATCTTGAGGCTAAAGGCCTCCAAGCACTGCCATGCATGCAGTACATCCATTGCTCATTTTTCTCCGCCGCTTCATTGAGACTAGTAAGAGTATTTTGAGATTTTTCTAACATTGGAGTGTCAACTTATTCATATTTATCTTGTTGTAATCTGTTTTCTTCAAGGAACTTCCAGGGAGCTCAAACTGCTCTTGCAGTTTTGGACTGGTTGGGATGTTGTTCCAGAGCAGCTAAATGTGGAAATGGCAGACATCCCTCTTCCTCATTCATCTACCTGCTTCTTTACTTTGAAGCTCCCCAGATATACAGAAAGTAATGATGCATTTTGCAGAAAGATGACAGCAAGCATTTCAAGTTCATATTCTGGCTTTGGGCAGTACTAGAAAAAAACTGTTGTAAACCAGTTCCAATGTTTTCTATGCAGATGTTAAATAAAGTCTGCAAAAATTGCTATGATCATTTCCCAATATTT
The DNA here is from genome assembly GCA_008086565.1 of Thalassoma bifasciatum. NCBI lineage: Eukaryota > Metazoa > Chordata > Actinopteri > Labriformes > Labridae > Thalassoma > Thalassoma bifasciatum. Next base: position 206,003 of record RPOG01000644.1, read on the forward strand.
CTGATGTTGAAACCAATGCCAAATTTGAACACACTATTCAGTAAAACCTCAATAGAGAGATGATAGACATTTTTTTTCAGGATTACTTAGCATTGTAGGCATTATTAAAAACCCCTTAGCCCCCACTCAACCCTGGCCTATTTACCATGCTATGTTTCAGAGCTCATAACTGTAGAACCATAAGGTCAAAATTTATCAGTGACACCTCTTTGAAAGATTAAAGTCTCCAGTTTCAGAAAATGTCCTGTTTTCATACAGTTGTGCCTAAAACTTTTCACCCCTCCAGCAGAATTTTCTGATTTTTTTGGACTTTTCTCAGAAAATATGATTAACACAAAAACCTTTCTGTCACCCATGGTTAGAGGTTTGGTGAAAACATTTATTAACAAACAACTGTGTTTACTCTTTTTAAGTCATAATGATTTTAAAAAAAAAACATGAAAAACGACCCTGTTCATGTTTGATACACACACACTGATTACAAGCAAATAGATCACAGGTGAGGGTGGTTACCTTTAGTAGACATTCAAAAACATTTGTGTTCACTTTTGTACATTTATCAGGACAAAACCACCAGAGTTGTGTAAACTTCTTAACAGGGTCATTTTTGAAGTTTCTGTTGTCATTATAGTTTAAAAAGAGTAAACTATTTTTTTCTCCAGTTAATGCCGTCACCCAACCTCTAACCATGAGTGATAGAAGGGTTTTTGTGTTATCATTCATATTTTCTGAGAAAAGGCCAAAAAATCAGAAATTCTGCTGGGGGTGTAAACTTTTGGCCACAAGTGTATGTTGCTGAAGTCCACATCATGATAAATGCAGCTGAAACAGTTTTTTTCCTCTTTATTTTTTAATAACCAATTTTTGAGCATCATTAACAACAAGATGCTTCATATCAGACATGAAACATCCACCACATGTCATCTAAATCTGGGTGAAATTTGAGCTTTTTAGGTAAAACTTTGTAGGAGTTAAAGTTTTTTGTTCCAGGTGACCAAAAATAGCAGATGCATCATCATTTACCACCATTTAGTCTGACAACTGTGAACAGAACAGCTGTATCAGTGCTCAGTGTCCCTTTTGTAGTCAACTTTGTTCTCTGTGAAAAGGTATAGTGAAATTGTAGCTCCCGGTCACACATTGTACTGCTCCTGGTGTGTATGTAAATATGGAAGATTATGCGTCACAAGAGCATGGTTTTTTTCAGCAATCTATCCAGCTGTAGCTGGATCTCCTCTGGTGGAAAGGAGAGTGAATATTCAGGGTAAAGACTATGGATTTGACGTAATGACCTCTGACAGGTAGGACCTCCCCTCTCTTGTGATTGCCACCTGAGTGATTCTTTCCCTAATTGTGTTTTTTCGGTCAAGTAAACTATAGAACAAACTTAGTGGCTGAAATGTAAAGAAACCAAGCTTTCTAACACAGGATGCGTTCCAATGCTTGACAAAAGCGTTAGTGTCTGTCAAGGTGCTAACTCAGCCTCTGTGACACCAGCACTGCTCATCCCAAACACACTGGAAGACTCCAAGTCAGACATTTGCATTTTCAGTCTGCAACAAGAGTCCAGCTGGCTGAGTGCAAACGCAGAGACAAATAAGCCGGATGGGAAACGACATCGCAGCAGCTGAGTTGTGCTAAATTCATCTGCTTGGATTTAGTATCTATTTCTGTTTGATTGGTCTCATTTGCAGCTTCTTAATACTGTGTTAGGGATTCTGCACAGAACTGTGAGCCTTACACAAGGTCAGCACATACATCTGAAACAGAAATTTAAAGGAACAAATTATTCCTGATCCATGACCCTGGCAGCAAAACTTCAATATCCTTTCACCATGAAGACTCTCACTCTGAGACGTGCAATGATTTCTGTCTTCACTTCATCAATAACACATCTCAACGTGCAGAGAGGATGCTGTGGGTGGACATCATTGGAGTAAACAGAGATGACAGCTGACTGACTTTATGAGACAAACACTTTAGGTCACTGTTAAAGTCACTCTGTAGACTGAAGGACACCCAGTTTTTCATTGTTACTCCAGACTCTGCTGCAGGCGTGTTTGATAACAAGCTTCATGTTTCCTGTCTGCTCTGTAGGAACAACAATCAAACAAAGTACTTTCTGCACTCTTTCAAAGACTGGCTATTCTGACACTGACTCTGAGCTCAGTCTTATTCCTCACATTAAAAGTATAACAAAAACAGTTTTATCATTGAAGAACATAGCCAGAGTCCGGCCCTTTCTCTCCCAAGCTAACACAGAGAAAACACAAAAAGTGCAAGGACTACATCATAACTGAGCCCCATGTTACCAATTTTGGCAATTTTGACATTCATCACAGATTTTTGCAATATTGAATGTCTATGCAGATCTGCTGTTTGACAATGAAATACTAATGAAAAGGCTAAATCTGGTGCGTGAGTGGAAAATCCATAGAGTCACAGCCTTGAATCCGTGCAAGTTTTTGGTATTTTTCCAGACATGCATGACTGAGTTCGGATTGGCCAGTTTGGACGCACTGTATGCTATTTTAGACAGCAACTTAAAAGAGAAAGCTTTATTCCATTGAGTTCCAGGAAAAGTTTCTGAAAAACCTCAAAAGTGTATCGCAGCGCAAACACAACATCACACTGAGAAAAATAAAAACTGGGGAAGTAAATATAACTTAACTGAATTCTAACCTGTGCATTACTGCACAGGGGATTTATATTTTCCGGGAGATCATCAGACTGCGCATAAATGTTCTGGCATTTCCAGACAATTCTCTTTTTAAACCGTTTCACATCACAGTCCATCATTTACAGACACGACCTGATCCATCCTTACATTTGTAACATTACCAACTGTGGTCATGCTCTCACATCCCAGCAGATATTGTGTGTTGTGCTCCAACTTTTTGCAAATAGCAGTTTTTTGTATAATATCGAGATGCATGCACTTGAGCAAGGCAGTTTTATACAGGTCGTTAGAGGTGAAGGTGCTGGGCCACCACCTGTTTACTGGCATCTGCTTCTTTCTGTTTGCTGAGTAGAAGTCTGTGTTAGTTTAAATAGGATTAATTATTTAACAGAACATGATGCATATGAGAAGACACTTATGTGTGTGAACAGCGTTATGTTGGAGATAAAACAACTGCACAGTCAAACAGCCACGTTATATTTATTTAACAATGAAAACGTGACCACAATGAGGTAAACCTGTGAGATTATGTGGAGGTCTCACCTGTTTGAACAATGTTTTTATATTTCATCTTAAGCCGCTGCTGATTATTTTTCTCCTCTGCAGGATTGCACCTATAATAAATAAATTAATGAGCTACTCAAGCAGTTTTCCCTGTAATATTATTGTGATTGCAGGACAACATTTAAACTTATGTATTGACCAGAGCAGCGATGTTCTCTCACACCATCTCCCTCTCTTTTTCAGCTGCTGCGGTGTTGCACCTTTTCCAAAAACATGTTCAAATTCCCCGTTTGAGCGCATTAAGGCCCCATCCACATGAAGACAAAGCGAGGTCTTCGGTTATTTGCCGAATCTGCGTATCATCCATACGAAGACGGCGTTTTGTGGGTCTGAAACCAGGTTCCAAAGTGGGAAGATTTAGAAACGCCTTATACGCGGCTCCATGTATACTGGCTCTCCGCAACTTTTCAGATACGCTGACGTCATATTTTCACATCGTCATTAATACGCGTGTGCCACAAGCGGCACTATGGCAACCACAACAACAACAATGGTGGCGTACTATGTAGTGTATGTGTTGATGAAGCTGGTGACCCTGCTATCCCTTTAGCAGCAAAATCTCCTTCTTCTCAACCACCACAGAGTTGAACAAACAATCATAGAGGACACAGTACTGCACTTTATTGATACACCCTGAAAAAGGACCCACAGGACTACGAGGCAGAGGTCTTGGGTGAGACCTGGCAGAACCAGTTGCTGGTGGGAAAGCTTTGTTAACGGTGTTTTCCTGGACGAGGAATGGAGGGAAAACTTCAGAATGTCCCGGACGTGTTGTGGCACTCCTGGAGGAGCTACGCCTACACATCGAAGGCCAAACAACTATCACGAGGGCGCCGATAAACCCATTGAAAAAGGTAGCAATGACGCTCTATTATTTGAGCGATGAGGGGAGGCTATGGAAGACCGCTAATGTCTTATGTGTCGTGACAGGCTGTGTCTGTCATTGTCTGGCAGACCTGCAGGGCCATCTACATCCACCTTGGTCCCAAGTTTGTCAAACTGCCATCTACGGAGCAAGATACCATGATTTGGTTGAGGGCTTTCAACGTGTTCATGGCATACCCCAATGTTTGGGAGCAGTTGACGGCACCCACATTGAAATTAAACAGCCATTGGTCAACTCCATGGACTACATAAATAGAAAAGGTAAACACACCCTGAATGTGCAGGTAGTCTGTGATTACCAGCAGAGATTTATGGATGTGGTTATTAAATGGCCTCGCAGTGTACATGATGCACAAATCTTTGCCAACTCCATTTGAACCTGTCTATGAAAACTGGCACGATCCCTTCCCTGAAAAGACGGATTGTGGAAGACGAACCCATTCCAATTTTCCTTCTTGGTGATCCGGCTTATCCGCTGCTACCTCATCTGATGAAGGAGTTTGCAAATGGAGGGTCAACACCACAGTACTTTGGCCTTTGTTTGTGTAGGGCACGGATGGTCATTAGGTGCTCAGTTGGTAGACTGAAAGCCAGGTTTGCTGCTCTAAGAAGGCCGATGGACATAAATTTGAACGACCTGCCCCATGTCATAGATTCCTGTTTTGTCCTTCACAATTTCTGTGAGGTTAGCAAGGAGTCTGTGGATGAAGAGTCTGTCATGGGAACAATGCAAAGCGAGAAGGACTCACAGCCTCTCACACAGTCCAACAGTTACCTCACTGAATGTAATGAGGGGGAAGGAAAGAGAGTGAGGAGAGTGGTCATGAAGTACCTAGACCCTTAAGAACAGAGAAAAGAAGTAGTGATCATTTATTTTACATTATGACATTAACAGGGAAAATAATTTTTTGGAAGCCTTTTTTTATGTTTGGTTAACTATTCTGAATTTACTGTGAATGTAAAAGGCTTTTCTTTGTTGAACCTCACAAAAAGATTTGTTCAGTCAGTACAACAAAACAAAAATGTGAACAAAGTGTCTCTTTATTACAGTGCAAAAACTGTAACATACAAATTAGTTCAATATGGCTGGTAAACATTTCTTTTAAACAAAAACATAAACATTAACTTAAATAAAAATTATCAGCTTCTTTTCAGTCACTTGAACAATGGACATAAGACAAGTAGTGCAAAATTGTTACACCAGTGACACATCTTAATCCTCTTCAAACAGTGCTTGGGTGTATGAAAATGAGCGTGTATGTTGTTGTAAGATGTCTTGTGAATGTGGTGGTGGTGGTGTATTATGAGGGGTGTGAATGAAGGCTGGTGCATTGGGTTGTGTGTGTGTGGTTGGGTACATGTATGATGGTGAGTGTCCTTGGTATGGTCCATAAACACTGCTGCTATGGTGGGGGCGTGCAATGGGAGGCTGGAGGAGGAGTAGTTCTCTCATCAGAGTGAATCCACCCTGTTTGGTATTGGTGATATTTGCAATATTGGTATTGATTTGTTCCATGTTGTTAGTGTTGCGTCTTGAGGTCTCCTCCATCAGCTGTCGCATCCTCTTTTTTATTTGTAGGTCTTCATTTGCAAAATCTGCAGAGGCATTTCTCCTCAGCCTGTCCACTCTGTGGCTCTTCAGCTTGGCCTTAAAAGACACAAAGAACAAATTAATTTGATGAACAAGAGAATTGTATGGGTCTAGTAATATATTCATGTACATAATGGACATTGCAGGTGTCATTTACATCAATTTTGGCCGAGCACATAATTCGTTCTTATTAAATAACTTCTGAGCTGCAGTTCATTTATGGCTAATTCTACATTCTAAATGCATTTTTCTGTCCCCAGCCTTCAGAGAAATGTTACTCTTGAAAAAACAGTTTGTGTTACATTTTTTTAAAGTATTTAATTTAAAAAAAAAACCTGATTTCATCCAACACACTATTTGAAGACATCAGCTTGGTAATGTTTACTTATTAATTAATTATTTAGAACCCCAACTACAAAAAAGCGCTCATCCCCAGTCAGTTATGAAGGTGAAGTGCTGTTTATTGAGTTTAAAAATGTATAAAAAAAAAAAAAAGTAAAACAATGTATAAATAACTATCAAATATATGATATGAATTACATATTAAAACAAAATGCCGAATAAATATCATGGAATGTATTTAAAAAGTAGTCGTCCCCTGCAGTCACGTCACTGGTGTTACCATCTCTGGTGATACATTTCTTATGGGTAACAATAAGGTACACCTGTGACAATCAGATGGGTTGATACACTTTATTATGTGGCGTTTTGTGATAAATGCACCCAAGAAAAATATAAGCTTTATGTGTATTCATAAAGCCAATGACATATGTAACACTACAGCTGAAGTTTAAATGTTAAAAAAGAAATAAAACAAAAGACATATTACCATCCACAAAATCTACATTTCTCTAGAATGATCCTTGTGTTTGTGTACTACATAAGTGTACAAAACAATTTTGTATTGAGTGTGTTATGACACATGTTTTGACCTACCTGCAGCATCTCTCTGTGCTGCCTTCCAACTGGAGGAGTCAGCTGACTCTCAGCAGAGTCTTCAGAGCGTGGCGAGTCAGTGGACTCCTCTGAAGTCACCTAACTCTGTGAAGATGCTGAACTCTGTATGGAAGATGACTCGATGAGGTCCGCCGTCTCAATACCTGACTCAGTGGAGCGAGTAGCAGGCGATCCTCCCCAAATCTCCGTGCAGAATTCAAAAACGTGTACACCACACGACCAAAGTCACTCTTTTGCCCACTGTCCACTGCCTGTCTGTATTTTCCTCTGATGTTTTTCATTTTTGCGGTTAGTTGGGCTTTCGTAATGACTGTGGGGTTGTGAGGAAAATCTCTGTCAGTGGAGTCCTGTGGATGTTGTTCCTGAAATGCCATCATGATGTCAGCGTATTTTGATTGACATGTCTCCCAGTCAACGCTTTCTTGCAGCCTTTTGGCTTTATAATCCAGTGTCACCCGAAGCAAGAGTTCAACCTCATCGTCTGTCCAGACTAACATAGTAGTTTGCCCACATTTCCCACTCATGCTTCCCGGCATGCTCTCTGTTTACAATCTCTGTTTACAACTTTTGCCAAAAGTGTTCATGCCCACTGTTTTTTTTCTGTTTCCGCTTGTTTCCCTCATATCGTTATAGCGCCCCTAGAGGTCTGGCAAGTGTTTTACAGTGTCTTCATGCGTATCGAGTTCATTCATATAGATGCACACATTTTCTGAGACGCCTTTTATCTTTATGACGATCGTTTTGGAAACAAGCGTTCTGACTTTGTGTCGATGAGGCCTCAGATTTCCAGTTCCGGTGGGGTAAAAAACGCCGCCCTCCGCTTGGTGACTCGCCAAATCACCCCAGATGAAACTACTGTACGTTGATGAAACTAACTCAAATCAGCTGTTCTGGAACTGAAAACTAAGAGTTTTCTATCTCAAAGGAGATCAACTCAGAGTTCAGGTTTAGACTCTGAGTTTGATGAAAGTTAAGATTTAGAACCAGGATTTGAGGCAGGACCCAAAAGCAGACAGGAGGCAGCGAGGACGTTTAGCAGTAGCTTTATTTGTGCTGGTGTGAGGGGTGCAATCCAGAGTCCAGCGGGTGAATGAGAGCAGAGGGATCCAGTGAGAGCTTTTGGCAGCGTGAAAGTGACAGGGCAGAGGAGCAGGAAGCAGGTGGAGACACTGGAGGAGAGAGGAACAGACACAGGAGGCTAGTCAAACAATCAGTCATATACTACCAAGAAACATTAGCAAAAGAGACTTAGTAGTCGGCTGTGTTACCACTAGATGAGTGGGAATACTCTAGCGCCTGTTCTCTGCTGCAGCAGTCCTGAAGAGAGTCCACAGAGAGCTGGTGGTTGCAGGCAGGTGTGAAGGGGAATCAGGTGCAGGTGTGGAGAAGTGAGGGGGGGAGAGTGAGTGCAGCCTACACTGTAGGGGAGACAGGGGCGAGACTAGACCGTGGTGAGGGAGATCACCACAATGAACCTGCTTTGTGAAATGGACCTCTGATCTAAGGCAAAACAACATCATATCTGAGGCAACATGTTGCTACTTTGCTAGGAAAATATATGAAGTTAGCTTTAACATCTCCGGTGCTGGCTAACATTAGCCTTGCGTGAGTGCCCCATTGTGTTGTTCATCATGTCACTGCTTGCTGGGAGCTCATTGGTCTCTTTTGTTTCGGTTTTTGTTCTTTGGTGATCGTTCATCATTGTTAGCTGTTGTCCAAAGGGTTCTGGGTGAGCTAGCGTTAGCTTCTGGAGCTTAGCTTCATTAGTTTGTCGGTACTGGCAGGGATAACATTGGTTGGCAAACAGGATACTGAATAATGCAATGTAAATACTGTAGCACCAAACTAACAGAGACTCTCTTGGTAAAGAAAGTAAAGAGGCAGTTTTTTTTTCTCGTAGTCTGAGACAAAAACCTGAGCTTGAGTGTTGGTGGTGATAGTAATGAGATAGAGTTTATCATGCTTGGGACCTGTAACCTTTGGCAGTAACTAGAGCTTTTTATCAACTTTCTCAACAATACAATGATTCATATTTCCCTCTCCTGTATAGTTTAGACCCTTTTAGTGACTTCAAGATGACTTGAGCTTTCTGTCTCCAAAAATCACTGGCCTCCTGATAAATGTCTCTGGCATACCTGGCATAGCACCTGTCACTGAATGTTCAATGTTCAACCGAGTGATTGGAGGGTGCTGCTTAGCTGTTGGTCAACAGGGCACCAAGAGCTCTTCAAGATAAGCTAGTGCATTACCATTAAGGTGATAAAGATAATTTTAGATGTTGAGAGAATGTCCTGGATCAATTACAAGTTTACTTCATGTGAGGAGCAGAAGAGCATATGTGTGCTGTGTCCAAGGAAGAGGAAAAACAAACGGCCATTACTTCATGGCAAAGCATACCTTTAAATCATGTTTGGATCAGCATCTTTCAAAATTAACTAAACTACACATCAGTCTGGATCCTGTCTGTATAGAACTGCCGTCCAGCTTACATCACTTTAAACTACCAACCTGGGGATTACTAAAATACTAAAGTGATCCATGGGAGCAGAGATATAAAGGAAAATGTGAGACTGGACTGATAAAAAACAAAAAAGTAAGGACATGGAGTTCTTGGAGAGTCTTGGGATCAGCGCTGCCAAACCAACTCCCACACACACAAGAAGTTTAAGGGTCATGTGCTAGCAACAGCAAATGTCTGAACAGTCAGTACATCAGCTGTTTGGCCAAATGAGTATGGACTGAGTTATTTTATTTATTCTATTAAATCTCTTCATATGTCTACAGAATCCAGCAGTTAATAAGATAATAAAAGACATTAACAGGTATCAACCTGCTAATGTTTTGTAAAGTGTCTTGAGATAACGTTTGTAATGATTTGGCGCTATATAAATAAAGATTGATTGATTGATTGAAATGACTTTGTACAACCTTAGTTCCAATGAACTTGGGACTTTGTGTAAAACATCAATAAAAACAGAATTCACTGCCTTGCTTATCTTGTTTAATCTATATTCAGTTGAATACACTGCAAAGATATTTACTGTTCAAGCTTGTAAATTTTATTAATTAATACATTTATTTATTTATTTATTAAATCAACATCAAATGGCCATGACCTTTGACCCCTCAGGCAGTGCTGCATTGAAAACCATTGTCAGTTAACACAGTTCATCACTACATCTACAAGTGACAGTTCAAACTCTACCATGCAAAGACAAAGTCAGACATCAACAACAGACACAGACGCCACCGCTGCTGCCTTCTCTGGGCCCGAGCTCATCTGAGATGGACTGAGGCAAAGTGAAAAAGTCTGCTGTGGTCTGATGAGTCCACATTTAAACTCTTTTTGGAAATCATGTACGTGGTCCTTTAGGCCAAAGAGGGAAAAAAAAATGTCCGGATTGTTCTCAGCACAAAACACAAAAGCAGCATCTGTGATGGTATGGGGGAGTGTTAGTGCCCATGGCATCATGGGTAACTGTCCCAGTATCTGTGAAGGCAGCATTAATGCTGAAAGGTACAAACAGGTTTTGGAGCAACATCTGCTGCCATCCAAGACACTTTGTCTTTTTCAGGGACGTCCCTGATTATTTGAGCAAGACAATGAAACTAAGACACATTCTGCTCCTGTTACAACAGCGTGGCTCCGTAGTAGAAGAGTGCAGCTACTAGACTGACCTGCCTGCAGTCCAGACCTGTCTCCCATTGAATATAGTTTATACACGTGATCCTAACTTCACTAGAATTGGGGTTGTATTCAAAAATCAGAACACACAGGCAGACCAGAGCAAAGACTCACCTTTACGAAAAAGTGCACTCCTACTCCACAACAGTTTGAAGACTCACTGTGCAGCTCAGTTTCCTCACACCTGCTTTCACACTGAAGGAAAAGTGAGAGATGAGAGGAAGAATATGCAGAGGCCACCATGGCAACCAACATAAAGCATGTGCCAAACTTCACACTCACACACACTAACACAGATATAGATAATTATAATTATAATAATAATAATAACAGGAACACAGATATAGATAGATAGATATATAGATGGATAGAACTTTATCTATGCAGCACTTTTCATACAATGAAGTAGCACAAAGTGCTTTACAATCAGTTAAAAACAATCCCACATACCCTCCAATCCCCCTTTTTTTGTTGTTGTTTAGAAATCCCATTTCATCTTATTCATTCTTTCAGATTTTATATTTTACTTCTCCACAACATTCTCCCTCTCTCTATCCACTCCTTTAATCAAAAGAGCTCACCTCTCTTGACTCAAAGACACAACATCCTGGAGACTCTGTACTGACATGCGCTGGCCAGCACAGGACCTTTGAACTGCCATGTATTTTACAGAAAGTACTAAAAACTCTTGTGCAGCGGGACACGCTGGGGAGTTCATCAGGACCAAAAAAACCGAACCTGACCCCTGTGGCAGGCTCCCAGCAACTGCAGCTGAGGAGTGCTCCTGGTGCAGAGGGCTCCTCAGAGGAAACACGAGAGCTCCTCCAGAATGATAAAAAGATCAAATGAAATGAAATAAAGGATTAAAGGACAAAAAAAATGAGTTGATTAAAAGTAAGAATAAATAAAATAAAATAGAAAATATAAGAAACCAGAGCTACTAGAATAAATGGAGGTAAAATAAATGAATAAATATTAGCTAAAGGCTAAGCTAAAAAGGTGGGTTTTGAGCCTGTTCTTAAACACATGAACGTTCACTGCGGCCTGCATAAAGATCTGTTTTCCTGCAAACTACTGTAAAGTGGAATGTGAGCATGGCCAGTAAAACTTGGCGAGTTGGAAAAGGATCAACTCTCAAGGATAACCCTCCATCACCAAGCTTAAGGAGGAAAACAAAAAGCTGCGTGCTGCGCTCTCCGACCTCGAAGGGGAAATCAAGGCGTAACAACATTCAGACGGTTGGTATTCCTGAAGGTGAGGAGAGGGAGGCTGACGGAGTTTGTTTCTAATCTGATCCCTAAACTGCTGGGCGACGACAACCTCACTAAACTGGTCATCATCGATGGAGCACACCACACGCAGCAGCCTAAACTACCAGACAGCTCCAGACCCCCACGATCATTGCAAGGGCGCACACAAGAGAAAGAGAAGAAGAGAAGAAGAGAAGCATTCACTGGAGTATGGGGGCAGTCATGTTTTGATTTTCCCAACTACACAGCAGAGGTCATGGAACAGTGTCGAAATTTCCTCGAGGTGCTGCAACACCTTAGGGAGAAGGAGATCCAGAGGGAGATCTCTGCGCCCCCATGTACACCACCAAGAGCAGATAAAAGTATTCATCAAACAGGCTCAAGCAAGTGACTTTATTAGAGACTTTGTTACAGAAACTGTAACAACATGACCACCGGGCTTAACCTGAGAGTGGAACTTCCCATTGAGAAGACTTTGATTATTGCAGTTATAGTTTCAACTTGATCTGCCTTGAACGCGCCTCAGAAGGGCTGTGATGGAGGGATGTTTTCTCTGCTTTTCGGCAGGCGACCCTAGATGTGGATGAGGGTAACTTTGCTTCGTTTGGGGAAGCATGGGATGGGGGTTTTGTTTACCTATTTGTTTGTATTTGCCAATTCTATCAGACACCAACCACCAGGAACAATCAAATTTATCCAAAGGGTGAATTCAGGAGCGCCCTTCAGAGATTTATTTCTTTGACGCTGATTGGTCAAATTTCCGTTGCTATGCGAATATTTTCAGAATCAGAATCAGAATCGCCTTTATTGCCAAGTATCTTCAAGAAGCAAACAAGGAATTTGACTTCGGTTTAACTGTGCTCTCTTTGTACAAAACCAAGTAAGAATAAACATTAAATATCAAATATATACAACAACAGATATTAAGTAGCTACAAATTAGAAATATTAGGAATATAGAAAGTTTGTACAAAAAGGAAGAAAAAAAAAAAAAAAGAAGTCAAATAGTGCAATGAAAATGTGCATGAGACACGACAGCACAATGACAGTTTTTTTTTTTTTTTAACTGTACATCAGTGTGAGGGCCTGAAACTGTTCATGTGTCTGGATGTCCTAGCGTACAGTGCTCTGTAACGGAGGGGAGGAGTTTAAACAGAAAGTGTCCAGAGTGTGAAGGGTCTGCAGACATGTTACCAGCTCACTTCCTGGTCCTGGACCTGTAAAGGTCCTGGATGGAGGGCAGGCTGGCTCCAATGATCTTTTCTGCAGACCTGACAGTTCTGTGTAGTCTGTGCTTGTCTTGTTGGAGGCAGAGGGAAACCAAGCAGAGATGGAGGTGCACAGAACAGACTGGATGATGGAGGTGTAGAAGATAATGAGCAGCTCCTGGGGCAGGTTGAACTTCCTGAGCTGTCTGAGGAAGAACAACCTCTGCTGCACCTTTTTCCTGATGGAGTCTATGTGGGGGGGTCCACTTCAGATCCCGGGAGATGGTGGATCCCAGGAACCTGAAGGTGTCCACAGTAGACACAGTGTTGTTAAGAATGGTGGGGGGGTGGGGGGGGGGGTTCTCCTGAAGTCCACTGTCATCTCCACAGTCTTGAGCGGATTCAGCTCCAGGTTGTTCTGACCAGAGGACCAACTGTTCCACCTCCTGTCTGTAAGCGGCCTCATCACCATCCTGGATCAGACTGATGACGGTGGTGTCGTCGAATTCAGGAGTTTGACAGAGGGGTCCCCGGAGGTGCAGTCATTGGTGTAGATGGAGAAGAGCAGTGGGGAGAGCACACCCCCCTGAGGAGCATCAGTGCTGACGGTCCGTGTGCTGGACATGATGCTCCCCAGCCTCACCTGCTGCGTCCTGTCAGTCAGGAAGCTGGAGATCCACTGACGGGTGGAGGCTGGCACAGAGAGGAGGGAGAGTTTCTGATGGAGAATGTGTGGGATGATGGTGTTGAACGCCGAGCTGAAGTCCACAAACAGGATCCTCACGTACGTCTTCACAGAGTCCAGGTGCTGCAGGATATAATACAGTCCCATGTTGACTGCATCCTCTACCGACCTGTTTCCCTGGTAGGCAAACTGCATGGGGTCCAGCAGGGGTCCTGTGATGTTCTTCAGATGGCTCAACACCAGCCGCTCAAAGGACTTCATGACCACAGACGTCAGGGCGACGGGCCTGTAGTTGTTAAGTTCTGTGGTGGAGGGTTTCTTTGGGACTGGGATGATAATGGAGCATTTGAAGCAGGAGGGGACCTCGCACAGCTCCAGAGATCTGTTGAAGATCCTGGTGAAGATTGGGGTCAGCTGCTCAGCACAGGCTCTCAGACAAGAGGGGGAGACGCCGTCAGGTCCTGGAGCCTCTTTGATCCTTTGTCTGTGAAACTGCTGACACACGTTCTCAGCCCCAGCGACTGTCCCTAACTGGACATTAATTTCTGCTCCTTGGAATAAACATTAATAAAGTGTTCATGTTATTAAATTATATTACATATGCAAATAAGGAAGTTTTTGAGTTATCATTCATTTATTTTAAACAAAACAAAACAAAAAAAAAAATAATAATAAAAGTTAAAAAAAAAACGAAAAAAAACCACTCCACTAGGAAGGGCAGCGCTCTAGTGCCCTCCATTGGCCAGCCGCCACTGCTTTATATCCTTGCTCTGTAGGAATGTGCAGGGCATGGGGAACTCAATAAAGCAAGGTAAGGTTTTCGCATATCTGACTCACTTAAGTCACTTAAATCTGACATTATATTCCTTCAAGAAACACACATTATAACTACTCGGCTTGGACAACTTAAAGCATTTGGATTTCACCGGGGGCTGCACGGTGGCGCAGCGGGTAGCGCAGCAGCCTCACAGTAAGAAGATTCCCCGCTCGGGCAGGGTGGGCCTTTGCATGTTCACCCTGTGCACGCATGGGTTCTCTCTGGGTACCCCGGCTTCCAAAAGAACACCCACCTCAGGTCAATTGATTACTCTAAATTGCCCGTAGGTGTGGGTGTGTGCATGAATGCTTGTTTGTCTCAGCCCTGAGATTGACTGGCAACCAATCCAGGGTGAACCCTGCCTCTCACCTGATGACAGCTGGGATAGGCTCCAGCCACCCGCGACCCTTATTAGCAGGACAGACGGTTAAGAAAATGGATGGGTTGATTTCACAGGTCTATTATTAACCTTTTACTTCTGAAGCCATAGGCGTAGCTATACTTTTCTGTAAAACTGTATCATTCCGCTCTCACTCATCCACAATTGATCCAAATAGCAGATTTATCTTAACCCTTTAGGCGCCAGAGTTTTTTCAAAAAAATATCCAAATTTGAAATCAAGACTTTAAAAGGCCATAACTTGAAAGCAGTTTGAGATAAAGGTATACTGTCAATGAGAAAATTGTTCATTATGACTCAAAGTCTGTGGTGGGAGTGAATTCATCTAATTTGCATACTGTGACGTCACAGTGTGGCGGCCATATTGGAAAATGTTCAGTTTCGATATCAAGGTTTCAAAAGGCTATAACTTTAAAGTGGTTGGAGATAAGGGCATACTGTAATTGAGGAATATCTTCAGTTTGAAGAAAAATTTGAGCTGGAAGTAAACTGTCATCTAATTTGCATATTGTGACATCAACATGTGGCTGCCATATTGGAAAATGTTCAATTTTCTTATAAAGATTACAAAGGCTGTAGTTCTTGATTGGTTTGAGATAAGGGGAAACTGTCAACAGTCAATGTGAAACATCTTTAGTATGAAACAAAATTTGGGATGGAAATAAATTCACTGATCCAACTTTTATAATCTTTTAGCACTGGTCGGCGGCCATATGGAATTGTATTATATTTCGTTTGTCTTGTTCTTGTCATTGGTTTTATTATTATTATATTATTATTGTGCTATTTTACTTGTTGTTTTTATCCTCTGTGAAGCGTCTCTGAGTGTACAGAAAAGTGCTTTTTAACTAAATTGAATTATTATTATTATTATTATTATTATTTTCAAAGACCACCTCCGTCAGTGTGTTTTTTCCCGCGGCTTCTCCACCCATATTTGTGATGTCATGAGCACCTCACTTGGCTTGGCGTTCCCAGAATGCTTCCACCTGGCCACGCTGAGGTGAAGCGTCCACTGTACAGTGTGCTGATTGTGGACTATGGTGCGAGGACTCGCCGTCACTATTAACGTCAGTTTCTGCTTCACTGAACAACTGCATGTCTTCCTCCTCTGAATCAGAGTCAGCCAGTACCTGATGAAGTACTTCATCGACGGTAAACAGACCTCTGAGCATCGTGAGCAAATTTAAAATCACTCTTTTGCTCTGCTCTGCTCTCGCTGCGCTTCGCTCTACTATCACTGCTGCGCCGTAGGGTCTCCACTCCGCAGAGTGTTTTACTAACTCTTCTTACTCGAAAACTTTGAATAGAACCACACTCACAAATGCTGCTCAGATTACAGGCACACATGTCTGCCATCTCCCGGTGAAAAGTAGTAACAAGTAGAGATGGGCAAAGCAGTTCTTTTAAGTGAATTGCATCAGTTCAGTAATAAGATTTGATTAAAAGATTCGTTCACCAAGTCATGCAGTCCATCACCACAATTACATGCATCACTTATCACTCAGTGAGCTGTCATAACTTTGTATGTACAGTTTCCTATGGTACTAACTGCCGACAAAACTCACTTTACTCATGGTTGTCCTCCAGAAACATAACTCAAGTCACCACTGGGTCGACTTATACTGAAATATAACCCACAGAATAAAAACTACTCAATAAAATGCAGAATCAGCTAGAACTAACAACAAACACATGTTGTACAAGAATATTCCCACAATCCCTTGGGAATGGCTAGGATGCTACAATACGTTTACATTGCCAAAACAGGTGTAACATAAACAAAATGTACACTGTTAAACATCTTGTGAAATAAGCTTAACAGATGTGAAAAAAGAGCATGCAGTGCAAAATATAAAATATCAATAAAATATTAATAAAATAGACTATATCTCTGTACATTAGACACATTACAACATTATAATTATCAACTTTAAAGTATAAAAATATTATCAAAAAGTGTACAGAGTGTTTGATATTTATGCGTTATATACATTTTCAGGACCAGTCAAGGGCTTTGGTCCGTTCTGAGTCTCTCTCTCTCTGTCAGCTCGCGATTCGTTCACGTACTGGATGTACGCGTCTTCAGTACCTTCAGTACGTTCAGTACGAATCACTGACACGGAGCTTCAGTTCACTCCGCGATTCGTTCACGTACTGGATGTACGTGCCTTCAGTACCTTCAGTACGTTCAGTTCGAATCACTGATTCAGAGCTCCAGCTCAGAGCTGTGTCTCGCTTTCTCACTCCGTCAGTGATTAATTCATGAAATAAACATTATTTGAAACCATCAGAATTAATTTTAAAACAGTCAGCTGAGTAATTATGGATATAGAAGCAGTTTGCGAACCGACAGCAGCCATAAAAAGCTCATATATATTTTTGCAAAACCAAAACATTCACTACTACATCATGTTTGGTGACACGAGAGGGAGATGTACGGGCGGGCTTGAGCGACACAGGACTTCCGACCGACTCTGTCTTGTTTGTTGAGTCATTACTATTATTGACATAAATGGGTGAGGGGGGGGCTTGGGCGACTCTAACAGTCAAGAGAGACAGAGACAAGAGTCAGGAGAGGGAAGTGCAACTGCAGCACATAAATGAACTAATCTTTTCAAGTAAGTGATTCGGTTCAGTTCGTTCACCCAGAAGATTCGTTCAAATGAATGAATCGTTCACGAATGACTCATCACTATTGGACAGGATCTCTTCTGCCCCCACACCTAACATTGTTGCTTTGCAAACTCTTAACAATTTATTGAAATCTAAGAGAGATTCAGATCCTGATTACTCCTTATATCACCATGAGCATACATCATGTACACGGATAAATTACTTTTTAGTTGACTCCCAACCATTCTCTCACATAGATCACACCAAATATTATTATATCAGACCATAGTCCAGTCTTAACCTTCATCTATCTCTTCCCAGGAAAACCTATAGCTTGTGTTTTAATCCGTCCTTGGTTGCAGACCAGACATTTAAGGACTATATTAAGACACATATTGTGCAATTCCTTGAGACCAATGACAATGGTGAGGTGAATGACTCAATAATATGGGAAACCCTTAAAGCTTATGTTCAAGGCCAAATCATTTCCTATGAAGAAACACTGAAAGGGGCTTAAAGAGACCGACTGGAAATGATTAGAAGGAACTACCCACTGCAGAAAGAACAAAAACAAGCACAAAAAAACGGAGCATACAATATGATTCATATTCTCTCCCCACCTTTTCCAGAGAGCTTCCTGCTTTCCCCTGATTCCAAGCAGCTGATGACAAAATTTGTAAACTGTCTTACTACTTCAGTTTCTGCAGATCATATAAAGGAAACCTGGGCATGTGATTTGAACTCAGAGATACCAGCAGAGTTCTGGGAAGAGGCCATGTCTCAGGTTAATTGCTGTTCTATTAACTCACGTTACTGGCTGATTCAGTACAAAGTAATGCACAGACTCCACTATTCAAAAACAAAAGTGAACCACATCTTTCCATCAGTGTCCTCTGTATGTGACAGGTGTCTCTCTGCAGAAGGGTCATTGGGACATCTTTTTTGATTCTGCCCCAATTTACATAATTGTTGGACAGCAATCTTGAAATGGCTCTCCGAAGCAAATTCCAGGGATATTCCAGCCAGGACTTGGTTATCTTTGGCTGCTCTACAAAGACTTTTGAGCTGTCATATGACTTGCAGACTACCCTACATGTAGCAATGCTTGTTACTACAAATCTTGTACTCATGACTTGGAAGTCCACCAACTCACCTTGTTTTAAAACACTGGCTCAGAGAAAATCTGTGGATATTCTCAGTCATCCAGGTCATAGTAAGTCTCAAACAAGCCAAAAAGTACATCAGCTGGACCAACCTTGTTTAAGTACACAGTAAATTTCATAGTGTTAAAAATGCAGTGTCAGTGTTTATTGACTCTTTCAGAGTTGTTACAACAACAGATTGAGTAAAATGCCCCCTAGTGTTGGTGAAAATTTCCGGTGTTAAAAAGCACGGTGTGAATTTGACTCTGGAAAGCCCCGCCCACCTCTCCCTCGTTCAAATATGAAACCAACGGAGACATCAGCGACCGCCATTACACCCCAGGGAAGCGTAGATACGGTAAGTTTCCTTCATTATATTCCCTTTAAACAATATCAAGGTGCCATTTTATCAAATATTGCATTTTGGTTGAATTTTTAATTTTCAAGCGTGTTGTGTAGGTATCTAACACCAGTTTGAAAACGTGAATGCTCCCAGGAGTGAATGCCTAGCTTGAAATGCGCGGTTTTCTAACTTGACCCTGTCCACAAAAGGTATTCTTTGTAGCAATATAACACTGAGTTTAAGTTTTTTCTTTTTCTGAAATATAACCTTAAGTCTGGCAAAAGTGCCGTGGATTGGCAAGAAATAACCTTTTTTGGCTGAATGGCTGTTCAAACCAACTGAAAATTGATGATCGTACAAATCCACCATCAAAGTTAAATATTTTCATATTTAATCGGCGTTTGCTTGCGTTGGGTAAGTTGGCTAAATTAGCTAACCTTTGTGTAAGTAATTATCAGTTAAACCCTTATTCTTATCTTAGTCCCCCAGTGAACGTATTAGCTTAGCCACAGAAGGCATTGACATAACTTTTGACATGATACTTGAATTCTTAAAATGGCGTAATGAGACATGTAAAGCTTTATTTGGTTTTGTTAAGCAGTTTGCACACCTTTGCACACCGAAATCGACCGTGTGTGCTCCCTGCATTGGTCTGCTCTGTGATGTACATTTGTGTTTTTCAGCAGACCATAAGTTGAGATCATGTTTATAGTTTTTTTTCTCTTGACTCCAATCTACGGTATAATTATAAGCACGGAATCGTGCGTATTATTTTGAAAGAGAAATGGGAAGCTATTTGTTGGAAATGTTGCTAGCTGGTGTGACACTGTCAGTCTCAGCAGCTGTGTCTCCAACTTTGCTTTCTCACTCACGTTCACGTTGACTCAAAGTAAACAAACATCTCTGAAACGCTATGAGTGGATACAGGTAACAGGAGTCACCGGCCAAGCATTTGTGAGGTGTTTGATTAGTCAATAAACTGACGTGTTCAAAAATACTTACAGTCGGTTCTATGTATGTTTGCTAGAAGCCCTGCTAATGCCTCTGCAGATTGCTAATCATTTGTCTGCTATTTGGTGGTCAGAAACAAACCAGAAACTATCTTATTTGTACAATGATCATTATTCAACATAAACACAACACAAGGGTTGGTTTTGCTGCAGGTGTTAAATTTATGTTTTTTAAAGATCACTATAAGCATTTAACATTGTGACAATGTGTTGCAGGAACGATGTTGATTAAGGCCAGACTGGGTGATGTCCAAAAATTTGTGAGAATATCAGAGCCAGATCTAAAAGAGTTTTTGATTGCGGGTAAGAAATGCACATAGGAATCAAGTGTTGTACTGGAAGCTTTAAAGGAGTTGCTTGTAAGAAATTTAGGGCAAATAGTGGAAGCCTAATATTTCACAAGGGTGAGGAATTATATTAATACGCCATATGTCTCTCACTGACAACATCAACATTGCCAGAATATTTGCATTTCAAAACTGTATTCACAGCTACAATATCTTGTTCTTATTTTGAATTAGTTTTGGCCTGTTTGACCAACTATCACCTCCCAATCACACAGCAGGTAGCCAGTTGCTACGAAGCTGCACTTTCTCGCATTCTGAATTACAAATATCTGATGCTTCTAAAAATTAAAACACTAGGGTGTTTTGAATTTGGTTGCAGGAACTGTTTTGGCCACAATCTTGCATACTGTTCATTCTTAGGTGCAAATTGTAGCTGTAATAGTCAATCTTGAGTACAGATGTTACCTTCTCTAGCCACATTCAGTAAGTTGGAGTGCACAATTTGCTTAATAACTTGTAGTACTATGTCTGGTTTTATTGCACTCATTCATTTATTTGTGTTTACTCAACAGTAACGTTCCAGATTCACTAGGTATGTGTGAGTATCAGACCACCACAAAGTCATGTCTGGTTTAAACAAACATTTTTCTTTTCCTGTCGCATTTGCAAAGTTTGGTGTGCCAGCTGTGACAGAAGGTGTGTCTCTGACAGATGAGACCAGAAGAAAAATGGTGAACATACTGGCCGCTGACATGACAAATTTGTAAATAGTTTTAAGTAAGCTTGAGCAGCAATGCAGCTATGAGATATCTTCAAATCTATGTTAAATCCGATACATACAACTTTGAAATCTTTACTTTATTTCTGTCTTACAGTACATCTCCACCCAGACAGGTGAAAGAAATGTATGCCCGTGGAATTGTCAGCTTGTTCCCCTACCTCAGTGATCCATTCTCCAGGAACAGTTATGTAAGTCATACACAATAATGGCTGTGAAAATATTGAAGAGATAGTTCAATATTTTGTCATATTCTTCTTTCAGCATTTTCCTATAGTCATATGTGTAGATACATTACCTATAGTTATCTGTGCCTGTTGTTTTGAGATCTATGGGGCAGATGTGAGCTTCTCCGTGATCACAAAGAAGGGGAATGTTACAGGTCCCTCCTACCCTCCAAACTAATGCACATAATCTAACAAGTTAAAAACATGTTGAAAAGTTGTGACCTGAATGTTCACTGTGCGATGAAATTATGATATTACTTAACAAGACAGAGTTATTTTTTAGGCAAATACATGACCTGTATAGGAGTACTTATACCATATGTGCACTCTTGAAATTACTCTGCCCATTTGGAAAGTGGTCCCAGCTCAAAAATTTGTTAGAGGGTGGGGCTACAGGTAATGTATTCATATTTAAGTTTGACTGTTTGTTGTGTCCAAAATAACTTTGAAGCACCTAAAAAAAAACCTTTCACAAACTGTCCATTTTTGTTATTTTTTCACCCTCCAAGGAGCATTATTATGATGGCGATAGTGGCAGTGGGTACTTGGCCTGGAGGATTAAGACTATACAGAGATCCAGTGCAAGAGAAAAACGATCATCTTTTGGTGGTAATGCTAAAATACTATTGGAAGAAGAGCTGAAGCTTTGTTTTTCCTGTGCCCGTGAGTTTATTTTGTCAAAATATGATACTGTCCCATATTGTGTAGCATCATCTGAAGGAGCATCTCATGAAGATGGGCCCGGAGGACCAGCTGCCAGATGAGAGCCACAGTATGTTCCAGAGACTGTCCTGAGTGAAGATGAGTGTAAGGAAGCCATTGCATTGATGAAACATTCAGCTGATGAGGACACAGTCAAAAAGAAGATGAAGCTGACATTTGACTTCCGCCGCAACATGATCCTTGACCCCCAGCAGTCAAGCAACGTTCTGTCAGTCTTTCCCCGGTTTAAAGATGTCAAAGGCTTGGTAATTATTTTTGATTGTTGTGACAGTCTTTTAGTTTTGTAAAAGAAAACAAAAGTTCAAACGATTAAAATATAATTTGGCTGTGATATCTTGAAATTATCCTAAATTATTCTCATCCTAGGTGGAGCAGGATTTTGTTCTGATGTTTGGGGAGGATATCTCCAGCAAGTATCTGGAGAAATGGACAACAACATTAAAAAAAAAAAGATCATCCAACAATGTCGAAAGCTTCCATCCACTGCCGAGCTTGAAGATCTCCTCCTTGCAGCTGATCCTCCAGAGGATGGCAATGAAGAGGATGTCGACTTTGGTGAGCATGACTTTTTCCACATTCTGTGGACTGCACTTGTTATTCTTGCTTCACTGTAATCCATATAAGTGTCAAGTTCCAGAGAGTGACCAAGAACTATGAACATTTCCCACCGAGATAAACAACACAAAAATACTCTGCTCTCGTATTTTAAAATTATCAAACAATACAATCAATTGATTGTTTTCACATTTATTTAAGACATTAGCCAAGAACAAAACAAGAAAAACATGACTACTGTACCTGTGGGATTACAGACACATTGGTCTTATTTTCTAATGCTGCGCATGGACAGGGCAGGCCGGCAGCTATAGCACTATCCACTGTTGCAGATATGAAATGTTCTGGAAAACAATATATGGTGCTGTTTTTGTGTGATGTATGAGTAATTGTTTAAGTATTGAATAAATTACTGGTTGGTAAAGAAATACAGAGCTCATCATAGAACTGCTGTGTTTTGGGTGTTTTCTGTAAAAAGGAAAAAGCAATTGAAATTGCACAATCACAAAATTTTGCTGACACTGATCTACTTGCCATCAAATTTGTGTTGTTACAGGTTGGGACACTGACCTCTCATCCATTTTCCTGCTCTTACACCTGATTCCACCGTCTGCTCAGGGTCGTAAGAGACCAGGAGAGATACAATCCCATGCTGTACAACATGTTCACGTTCATCCAGACCACTGTGTATAACATTGATGTTGGCAAAGTGAAGGAGAGTCCCCGTGTTGCAGAGGTTCGGGCCAGGTTGCTTCATTAGTACCTAAACAGATCTGTTTGACATGAAGTGCTTTGTTTGTCAGACTGACTTAAGTTGTGCAAATACACTTGTTAGGCATTTACGAGTAGTTCATGGTTACTTGGATGGAAAAAATCTTCACCTTAAATGTGCTCAGTCTGGATGTGCCCGTGTGCTTCGAACTTTTTCTGGGTTTAGGAAACATTTAAACACCAAACATGCGGACCATATTGGCCAACAAGTTAACGATAATGTCAATTCAAGCACAGCAGACCATGGTGATTCAGGAGAGCTGGTTGCAGCAAACATAGAGGAGACAACTACAACATCTTCACTGTTGACAAATTCCAGTAGCACTTTAGACGTGTGCTACTGCTGTCGCACAACTCAAAGCAGCTGGATTAAGTCAGTCCAATGTTGAGAGGTTTGTCTCTTCCATGGAAGAAGTGGTTTTTGAGATTCACAGTCAGGCTAAGGATGTAGCCTTACAATGCTTGTCCCCACAGGATACAGAAAATAGGAACAGAATTGATCAGTCCTTTCAAACATTGCAAAACCCATTCACATCCCTAAGTTCAGAAACAAAACTAAACAAACACTTAACAGAGAAATGGGGACTTGTTGAGCCTGTTCAAAAAGTGCTTGGCACAAGATTTGACAGCAGACGAAACAAAACTACTGGGACATTTGACCAAGTCATTGTAACAGATATGTTTTCATATGTCCCCATTTTGGACACGCTGAAAAGTATTTTGCAAAAAAAAGAATGTGCAGACATGTCTAAGCCCAGGTATACTCCCAGTGAAGGTGTGTATGCAGACTTAAGAGATGCTGCCTTTTTTAAAGAAAGTCCCCTTTTTTCTGTAGAAAAAGATGCCTTGCAGATCCAGTTGTTCTAGGATGATTTTGAGACTGCAAATGTCTTGGGACCTAAAAAGGGTTTACATAAATTAGATGCGATATATTTTACACTCAGGAACTTCCCCCCAATCTTTAATTCGTCTTTGATGAATATTCATTTGTGTGCCTTGTTCCATGCTCAGGACATCAAGCGATATAGCTTTAATTTGATACTGGAGCCACTTGTTAGTGACCTAAAAGTTCTTGAGACAGAGGGACTTCAAATTCCAAATTTTGAACATGTCATTCATGGTACTGTGATTCAGGTCACTGGGGACAATCTTGGTTTGCATGGTCTTTTTGGTTTGGTGGAGTCATTTGGGGCCCGATATTGCTGTCGTTTCTGTCTCCTTGAAAAACACTGTTTCCAAACTGTTTTCTGTGAAGATGATCCTGAAGTTGTTTTGAGAAATGTTGCTACACATGCACAGCACTGTCACACTGTACAAACAGATCCTCGGCTGCCTCATGTATATGGTGTGAAACGTGCTTGTCTGTTGAATTCACTTCAGTTTTTCAACACAGCCAATAACTTCTCTGTGGATATAATGCACGATATTTTAGAGGGGGTTGGTCAGTTTGAGGTGAAACTCATTCTGAAGTACATTCAAGGCAACTTCATCAGTGCTGAACAAGTGGCTGGTAGAGTACATGCTTATGACTATGGTTTCAATCAGCTGCGAAACCGTCCACCTCTGCCATCAGATAAGTTGCTGGACGGCAGTAACGATTTGGGGTTGAATGCCATACAGTCTTGGTGTTTGTTACGCAACATGCCTTTGCTATTTGGTAATTTGATTGAGGTGGAAGATAAACACTGGCATCTCCTACTTTTACTGCTGCATATTGTAAACATTGTTTTTTCACCAGTCCTATCAGAAGGCATGACCACATATCTCAAACATTTAATTATTGATCATCATCAGCTGTTCAAGCAAATATTTCCTAAAATCAATCTCTTAGCAAAGCACCACTTTATGATACATTATCCCCGAAGTATAAGGCACATTGGTCCCATTTTGCACACATGGTGCATGCGTTACGAGGCAAAACATAATTTCTTCAAGCAACAATTGAAAAGCTTTGAGAACATTACAAAGACATTAGCCAAAAAGCACCAAAATTATATGGCAATGTATCATGAGTCTTTTAGCAAGGAAAGTTTGATTCTAGGTCCAGGAAAGATGGTGATGCTTTTTGAGTTAAATGAGGGTGCAGCTATTGCTGAAAAAATTGGAACTGTTTTGTCTACCACTGTGTTTTCTACAAAGTGGATAAAATATCATGGTACAGAGTACCGTCGTGACTTCATTATCTGTCCTGAGGTAGCAAGTGAGATGCCTGTATTTTGTAAAATTGAGACAATAGCTGTAAAAGATGACTGTGTTCTGCTCTGTGGAAAGTTGATGTTGATGGAAACCATGTGTTTTGATAACCATTACCACGCCTTTAAGGTCAAGCTGCATCCAGACAGAGTTGTAAAAGTGTTGCACATAAATGATCTGTTTTACTTCAAACCATTTGATGTTCAAATGAAGTATGGCACGACAGATTCCTCTCAGTATGTTGTACCATATTGCCATTTTATGCAGACCTAGGGTCAGTGTTTTACAGTGGTGGCATTTTTTTTTTTTTCATTTAATGTTTTTATGCAGATTCGAGGTCAGTTGCTTGGCACATCCAGCACACATACAACCCACTACCTCATACATGTTATAGTTACACTTCACTTGGAGCCCTGTCATGTAGCCCATTTGTATGGATTGTTGTTTTGGGTGCTTGGCGCGGCAAGCACACTTTTACACAACCTTACTAATACTGTAACATTGTGGCTTGTTTTTTCTCTAAAGTTTTAAAGTGCTGCACGAGAACAAGTTGTTGTATTTGGTTGCTTGGCATGGCAGGCACATGCATTGCACAACTTTTCTCTAAAGTTCAGTGCACGAAAAGTTCTTTAAAAGTGCTTTTGTATAAAAGTCGAAAATACAAAATTAGAAATGTATTTTTGAAAAAATGTTTTATCAAAATAAAAAGTTAAGTTATTAAATGCATTATGTGGTAACTTGTTTTCATTCTGTGGTATTTTTTTAAAGCAATATTGAGCTTTTCTGGGTAGATTTAATTTAACACTACAAAAGTGTACTGACACTACATTTTAATTAACTCTGAGTTGATTTTTCACTGCAGCAGAGTAAATAATCTACACAATAATGTGTAAGATTAACACTTGTCAGAGTTTTTTTGAGCCTCCAGTGTTAATCTTCTATAACTCTGTGCAGTGTTAAAGAGTTTTTGAGTCAGAGTTGATTCGATAACACAGTAGAGTAAATGACCAACACTGCTGTGAGTCATATTTACTCTTTCCAGAGTTAAATAACCTGCAGTGTAAAGTTTTAATAACAATGCACAGTGTTACCCAGTGTTACTTTTTTTACTCAATTTTGAGTTAATTTTACTCCAAAATTTCAACACAGTGGAAAGAGTTAATTTAACACCAATTCTGATAAGGACCAAATAGACTCGGACACAGTGTTGAATTTGACTCTTTAAGTGTTGATTTAACACTGCAAAATTTGCTGTGTACTTACTCGAGGTTGGTCCAGTTGACGTACTTTTTGGCTTGTTTGAGACTGGCTCAGAGAGATGTTGTCCGTTATTCAGATGGAAAGACTACGTCTGCACCAACCTACTGCGCAGAGTGGACTATTCTTGAGAATCTGGGGACCTTCCCTGGCTAAGTGTAACATAATGCTTCTCCCATAGGGACTATAACTTTTCAAAACATTTCTACAAGCATAAGAGTCATTTTCATTTTAACTTTCTCCATATGATGCTTTTTAAATTAGAACCATCTGCTGGCCTTATTTTTGTTTTTTATTCTGTTGTGCTTTGTGTTGTGACTTGTTTGGTTTATTGTTGTTTATCAAAAATTGAAAAATAAAATATAAAAAGCAAACAAACAAACAGAAAAACTAGGAGCCTGCTGCGAAAGGAGCACAGGGTCCGGGAGGGTTCGTAGGGTAAAAGCCGTTCTGAAAGATAAGAGGGCCCAAGACCATGTGGACATTTAAAAACAAGTAAAAGAACCTTGAATCGATCCTGAAACACACGGGGAGCCAATGCAGTGATTTTAAAACTGGCGTAATGTTGGCCTGCCTCCTGGTCTTAGTCAGGACACGTGCTGCTGAATTCTGTAATAACTGTAAACCAGTAATATTCTTTTTGGGAAGACCAGAAAGCAGGGCCTTACAGTCCATATGACAGGTGATAAAGCATGCATCAGCGTCTCCGTGTTAGCCCGAGAGGGAAAAGGGCGGACTCTGGCGATGTCCTTTCAATGGTAAAATAATAATAAAAGTCAGCTCAGAGTTAAAAACAACGCCCAGGTTTTTCACTTGTGGTGATGGATTAAAAGACAGTGTTTGTGATTTGGGTTAAAGTTTCTCTCTCTGGGCCTCAGGACCTATGAAAAACCTCAGTTTTGTCCTGGTTTAGCTGGAGAAAGTTTTCTGCCATCCAGGCTTTGATGTCAATGATGCAGTTAAGAGCATCCATTGGCCTGGTGACATCAGGAGACACGGAGATGTAGAGCTGAGTGTCATTTTTTAATATGTTGTGAAGCCCATGGGGCTCGTACAGTCATTGGTGTAGAGCATGTAGAGGAAGGGACTGAGGACAAAGCCCTGAGGGGCTCCGGTGATGATGACGGTGGTGCCAGATATTACGGTTTCTATCCTTCCAGCCTGTGGTCTGTTGCTCACAAAGCTTTGGATCAAGTGGATGATGTGAGAGGAGACATTGGGCCTCATTCACAAAACGTTCGTATGCACGAATTCGTGCCTAAACCATGCGTACAAACGTTTGACTCACAAACCTGTGATTCATCAATGTTTTCTTACCTGAATTTCTTCTTACTTTGCAAACACATTTAGAACCTCCTCAGAATATGCGTACGCACAAATAATGAATGATCAGACTCCTAAAAAACTAAAAACACAGACTCTTTTCACTAAAAACATAACATTTTAAAACTACTTTCAGTAAAACAAAAAAGCCCTAAATAGAATTCATTAATTATAAATTGCGCATTGGCTAAATTTATTAAATCACCATGAAACGGAAACATTTTTGTCCTAATCATGCTTTTAATATTGAATCTCGAATAAAATGCTGAATTTAGATAAAAATTATAATCATGTGCATTTCAGAATGTCACATTATTTTATGTTGATTATATCATCGACTGCTCTGACAAACAGTTTCATAAAGTTGTGCAAACTGAATGAAGACGTAAAATAATTGGCGTTTTCTTATGATTTCAAACATTTTCTGAGCAAATGACGCACACACAGCTCAGCTGTTCACTTAGATTTATTTACCTGTTTGTAAACATATCCAGCAGCTGTTTAAATGTGTTATTTGTGTTACGGATACACAGTACGATCTCCCTCACAGCACCAAGGAGAATCAGCTGATCATTTATCACCTCTCCGGTCAGGACGAGCGTCTGCAGACGAGTCTCCGGTGAGACACCGAGAGAACGAGCTGTGAGGTTGACACTGGCATCACGGACCTAAAGGAAGACTGCTCCTCCTTCTGAACCTCTGAACAGATGTCCTTATATGGATGAATTGAGGCGTGGTTTATGCTACTTTAGGATGCGGGAACACGCCTGTGGATTTAGAACGATTCTAATGCACTGATATATACACGGTGGTGCGAACAAAAACGGCTGGTGCGCACGTGTCATGAATCCGTTTCAACGCATTTGTTCGTGAATGAGGCCCAATGTGCTGCTGCAGTTTATGTATCATCAGGTGACGTTGTATTGTGTTGAAGGCTTAACTTTAATCCACTCAATTCAACAAATGAAAACAAATGATCTCTCAGCTCATGAACAGTCTTTCTTCTACAAAGGTGGATATTTTGTTCCAATCATGTACTTTCTGAACTTTGTTTTGTCTTAATATTATCACACCATTGGGATTTTAGCGGCTAGGCTGTCACCTGCTGCACTCAGGTCAATGCTTTGCCAAGATGATGCTAAATGTAAGAAAAAGCGACCCACTTGGTGATGTTGGTGTAAGTGTCTTGAACCGGTGACTGTCGGGAGCTCATAAGAGTGTCAGCCTGAAGAGAAAACTGTTCATGCCTGAAAGAGTTAGTGTCAGTTTGTGTCCAGACATGAGGATCTTTCTGTCCTGTGTGTGTGTGTGTGTGCAGCATGTTCATTAAGTGCTAAAACTGAATTCTCTCTCAGGGCATTATTACAGTTTGTCTTCCTCTCCTCTCCTCATGACACAGACTGCTACAGATAAAGCTCAGCGGACATTATCAGAGTGTGACATGTCTGAACATTCTTATTGGTGGCTCTGCAGTGAGACGTAGCGCTGAGCTCAGTGTGATCACGTATGGTGTGAGGACCACGTGCTTCACACACGAAGAACAAACGTGTGCAGGGACCTTCCTCTAGCTGGCCTCAGCACTTTGTGAGGCTCGTCTCTGTATGTTAATGACTGGACTCTCCTCAGACATCTCCAGGTTGCTAATTAACAGCTCTGCTTAACGACTACCTGTGTTAGATGTATCCACATGAATAAAACATAGAGTCCTGAACACAAACCAAGGTCACTTATCACAGGATCTCCTCCAACAGTATTGTTGTTCAGTCTGTGGCTGTGAAAATAAAGGAAGATTCTGAGGAGAGAGAAGACAACACAGAGGACAAAACTGGTCTCATATTTTCTCTTAACATAAGCCTTGTTGTTTCATATCTGGCAGCAGCTGAGCTTGGAGAAATGTTTATCACTCTCAAGAACGAGTGGGCAGAAAACTGGCTCTGTCCATCTGAAATCAGTTCAGCGAATCAGAATTTAATAGTTTCAGCCCTCACTTTATGCAACGATATGTCTTCAGAGATGTTTTAATGATCCACATATTGATGCTCAGTGTGTTAAACATTTCATGTGCCTCTTGATCTGAAGCTACAGTTAGTTATATGCATTAACTGCTTTTAAAAATCATTAAAGGAAAAAAAACTGCATTTGGTAGTCTTGTTTTTGTTTCACAACTTTTTATTGAGTTTGGAAACACACACAAAAGTGTGATAGATTCTTCCGTAAAATAAGACAAATTTTATGTATTCAAAGACATAAAAATAACAGGATGCATTTAAGGTAACTAGCACATTATACAAAACGGCTCTTAGGGCTATGACTGAAGAAGATCAACCAGTCAAGCAGGTATACATGTAACCTGTCTTCTGTCCTCTCCACAATAAAGTAATGAGCCTATTCCAAGCTGATGTACATCAATGTGTGCTGCTCCATCAGAGCCAGCCAGGGTTGCCAGGTATGTAAGACAACACTAAAAAAAAACAGCCTAGAAAAAAAATCTTCCAAAAGAAGAATAAAGAGAAACTACATAGGGCAGCACCTGAATAGATGAGGCCTGAGAAGGCCCCAGCTGTAGCCCTTGTATGTGCTCTTGTGTGAGTTTGTGCGTGTTTCCTCCCCTCAGACTGCCAGAACTGGTGAGTGGTCATATGGCTGATTTGGAGCAGATGCACGACACCAATCAGAAATGGAAGAAGGCTGGTGCCGAGTTCAAAAGGCCAGCTGGTGTCACAGGGTGTGATCTGTTGCTCCTACCTGTCAGTGTTCAGCACTAAATTAGAAATTACGAATTAACCTAGTTTTGGGCGCTAATGTAAATTGTTAGCATGCCATATGGGAGAGACCTTTTCTTTGGAACTTTGAACTTTGAAAATCCTTTATTGGTTTAAAAAAAACAACAACATTATTTTGATTAAAAACATTTCTTTTACCTTCAACGTGGGGTTTTATGTTACTTCCTTTTACCCAAGGACGGAACAATGTCAAGTTCCATAGGAAAACCACAAACCTGGCAACCATAGTGAGCTACCTTTGTGCTCAGCTGAAAGATTAAATGAACCAGCTGACTATTGTACTTTAAAACATTAGTACAACAGTAAGATAGTAGCAAGTCACTGAGGGACTAGTAAAGTTGCTGATGCTGAAAAAACAGCTGTTTGGATCATTCTACAGGTGAACAGGTTGGTTTAAACAGGTGAGTGTCATGATTGGGTATAAAAAGGAGCTTCCCCAAAAGGCTCAGTCCTTCAGAATCATCAGAATCAGAACACTTGATCCCGTAGGTGAAATTGCTTTTTTAGTATACAGCTACTCCCATTCAAAAAGTGTTAGAAATTTAAGAAAGTACAGTATAAGCATAATTGTCTTACCTAAAAATTGAAATCCAAGCATAAAAATATAATAACATATAGAATAGAACAATAAGTATGTACAGTCTACTTAAAAAGTGTGGTATATACATGATGAGATAGGTGTGGAATATTGCATAAGTACTGACATGTATGAATTATAAAAAAATTTATGAATTATGGATATTGCACAAGCAAAGACATGGCCGGGTTCACCACTTTGTCAACAGCTGTGTGAGCAAATTGTCCAACAGTTTAAGAACAATGGGCCACATTCACAAAACGTTCGTACGCACAAATATGTGATTCATCAAAGTTTTCTTACCTGTTTTCTTACTTTTTGAACAAATGTAGAACCTCCTCAGACCATGCGTACGCACAAATAATGAATGATCAGCTGTCTATATAACTTAAAACACACACTCTTTTACTAAAAACATAACATTTTAAAACTACTTTCAGTAAAATAAAAAAGCCCTAAATAGAATTCATTAATTATAAATTGCGCATTGGCTAAATTTATTAAATCACCATGAAACGGAAACATTTTTGTCCTAATCATGCTTTTAATATTGAATCTCGAATAAAATGCTGAATTTAGATAAAAATTATAATCATGTGCATTTCAGAATGTCACATTATTTTATGTTGATTATATCATCGACTGCTCTGACAAACAGTTTCATAAAGTTGTGCAAACTGAATGAAGACGTAAAATAATTTACTTCTTCTTATGACTTTGAACATTTTCTGAGCAAATGACGCACACACAGCTCAGCTGTTCACTCAGATTTATATATTTGTTCTCAAAAACATCCAGCTGTTGTTTTAATGTGTGGTTATGTTTGGGATACTCAGTATGATCTCCCTCACAGCTCCAGGAGAGTCAGCTAAACATTTATCACCTCACTGGTCAGGGCGCGCGTCTGTAGACGAGTCTCCAGTGAGACACCGAGAGAACGAGCTGTGAGGTTGACACTGACTGAATCTGACGGTGATTTCGCATTTTTTCTCATTTCATGCGGGAAGTAAGAATATTTCTACTCATTTATTCATGAGTGAGGCCCAGTCTTTCTCAACGTCCAACTGCAGGAATTGATGGATTTCATCATCTATAGTTCATAATATCATCAAAAGATTCAGAGAATCTGGAGAAATCTCTGCACGTAAGCAGCAAGGCCCAAAACTAACATTGAATGGCCGTGACCTTTGACCCCTCAGGCAGCGCTGCATTAAAAACCCACATCATTGTGTAAAGGATATTAGCACGTGGGCTCAGGAACACTTCAGAAAACCATTGTCAGTTAACACAGTTCATCACTACATCTACAAGTGACAGTTCAAACTCTACCATGCAAAGACAAAGTCAGACATCAACAACACACACAAACACCACCGCAGGCTTTTCTGGGCATGCAAAGATGCAAAGTGGAAAAGTCTGCTGTTGTCTGATGAGTCCACATTTCAAATTGTTTTCAGAGATCATGGACGTGGTGTCCTCCGGGCCAGAGAGGAAGAAAAAAATTCAGATTATTCGCCGCGCAATGTTCAAAAAAACACTTCTGTGATGGTATGGGGGTGTGTTAGTGCCCATGGCATCATGGGTAACTGTCACTGTATCTGTGAAGGCAGCATAAATGCTGAAAGGTATGATGGGTAATGATGGTGATTTGGATGAGTTCTACAGCTGATCTCCAGATCTCTCTGCTCTCCTATTGGCTCAGAGGTTTCTACCTCCACCTCCAGGTGTTAAACAGTTTGTGACTAACACGTCACAGATCATAGAACTCTTTTCAATGGTTTTACAGGCTAAAAGTAAAACTTGTGGCTTTGTATTTAAAATGGATGACACTTTTTTTTCTTTTTTAAAATGTTGTACAGGGTTTGTTTTTTGGGGTTTTTTTTTTTAGACACAATTAGTTTTGTTTTGTTTTCCACCGCTTTCATGCATAATGTATTTTTATTTTGCAGATGTTTCATGTAAAAGCGTTGTATGGGCTCCTTATCGTTTTGAGTTTTTAAACATGTTCACTTTTTATTTTTCAGTTTATTTTGTCAGTCTCTTTCGTTTTCTTTTTCTTGTTCAAGTCTGGCCAAAGTTTTGCACTTCAGACATGACAAGTGATATCAGAAGAGCATTTTAACTGAAACTCCCATTAAAAGACATAAATGGTTTGCTTAATGTTGCCTCTGGTACTGTACAACAGGTGATGCTAAAAATAAAGAATCATTTATCTGCAAAACAGTCCAACTATGATCCAGGTTGGATCCCGGTTCATTGGTAAATGCAGCCGTGTTGCAGGATGTTTTGTCATCCTGATGGAAAGTGGTATTAGAGCACATTCTGAATTCTTCTTCTTACATATGGAGATATGAAAACAGGAAAACTGGATGAAATTATTGTTTATAAGGATGCTGAAAGCTACAAGTTTAAAGCTTGTTTTTTGTCTGGGATAAGTAGCAAAGAATTGTGAAATAACAGGATGCAGAGGGTTCTGTTTTCCTCCTGTCTTCTTCAATCCTTTGAGTCACCAGTCACCACTGCACATTACGATGTTTTTGGGCTCTTGTGTGACTCATCTCATCTCTGGCGCAGAGTGGGTTTCATCCATCTGTTCAGAAATGCCAGCAGAGTGTCAGACTGCCAGCAGCTGCAAAAGTCAGAGGAGAAGAAACAGACGTCTATAGGTTCTGTTATTTTCATATTTATGACAAGAAAAAGCGTTAAACAAATATTAAAAGGAACAAAGCTGAGGACGAATATCAGCCAGTTAAAGAGTAAAGTTTGATCCACAGAGGATACAAGGAAATAAAGGGCAGATGAGGTAGTGAGATAATAAGTATTCTTGGAGAGTGAGAGTCTGATTTCCTCCTTAAAGATGAATTCATTAGCATCCAAAAAGGTTTGAGATGTGACTGTGAGTAACTTTGGGAGTCTTCAGGTATATTACCTTTCTCATTGTTAAAAGATGAACTTGGCCAAGGTGAGAGGAAGCCCCAGCTCAGGGACGCATCTTAAACATTTTAACAGCTCGGCACACGCACACAAGACTTCTAATGAGGCAGCAGACTGCTGAGTCATGCTTCCCGCTGTCTGTGTCACTCTGTGTGTCTCCATCTCACTTCCTCCCTCTGCAGCACTTGATGACATGGGAAAGTTTTAATAGTTTTTCTTTCTAAACTGGAATGTGATTTGAGTTTATTGGTTCTTGGAAAAGTAGTCACTGAAATGATGAGTCTGTTGTCGGGAGGTGTCCCCATGAGAGGTCTGGATCTTGGACTCAAAGGTGTCCTGGTTTCTGTCTCCAGTGTGTCTTAAAATGGTGGTAACCAATCTCATAAATGCAGTTCTGGGTTTAGGGAGCAGCCTGAAGCAGGAGGTGGAGAGCAGGCCAACAAGCTGAATCTGTTCTTCAACAGGTTTGACTCTGCTCCCATTCCTCTGACCTCTGTGGGTTAAGGGATCAGTTTTTAGAGATGAGTGTGTGCAGTATGGACCCACCCCTACCCTGTCTATATTTAGCTTAACATACAGGTTGTCAGCCAATGGCTCCGATGTATCCTGCCATGTTTAAAGACTGAATACTGCTATGTTCCACCTTAACTACTTGTTTCTTTTTTTTATCTTGTGACCACCCTGGACCTCCATACCTGCCCAGCTCCTGATTCCTGGCAGCAGTATTTCTTCTTCTTCTTCTTTTTTTTCTTGCGCAAATACCTTTTTTTTTTTTTTTTTTTAATGTTGAACCTTCCCCCTTTGACTCCTAGGTCACTCCCCCTGAGCCAGGGTCCTATTAATACTGATGGGAAGATAGAACACACTGACTCACCAACAGGTGGCGATACGCAATAAGGAGAAGGGGAATGCTAGTAAACAAAAACCAAATCCTGTATAATCAGTGGACATTGTCGTAACATGATCCGTGCCGGCTACCCGATACGTTCTGCGTATGTACTGAACGCGCCCACATCTGCTCGTCGGCTTGACACCCATTTTACATCAGCAACACATCAGCAAATTAACCCTAATCCACCCTTTTAACCCTATCCTTAACCCTAACCCTGACCCAAAGACATTAATTTTAAAGACTGTATTGGCTGCATCAATATGCACGTGACGTCACTATATTCTCGAGCGGCAGAAGCGACGTCATCATCACACAGGCGCAGAACGGAATGGGTTACTGGTATGGATGGGGTAGTGACAGACATGACAGTGGGCACTAACTGAGGTCTCCACAAAAACTGCTCCCCCTGGTGGCTTGGCCACAGAATAGGTCAAAATCTGATGAGAGGTGGTAAAACTTTAGAAAATAATTACACATCATAGAACTGTTTCTCACATCCTCACGCTGCGGGAAAGAAGAAACTACGGGGAAGAGAGCCAAAAAGAGATTAGACCTTTGAAACAAAAATAGATAAGTATCTTTATTGCTTTTTCGGTTCCTGGGTCCACCCAAATTATCTACTGCTCAGACTCCAGCTGCACAAAGGTGGCTCCTGAAACTGGGTTCTTTTGGCTTCAAAACTGTACAACAATAAAAGGCTCAGCCACTCTGTGCATATACAGTCTATGACAAAAACCAGGGATGCAGCTTCTCAGTACCAGTGTGTTCCATTTCCTGCATTTAGTGATTTAAAATCTACAGAAAGAGTGTTTGAGCAAAGGCTTGAATAGATCTTTGTAAAAAAAAAAACAACAACAACAACAACAAAAAAAACCATAAATGAATACAGAAACAAATAGTCAATATATTTTAGTCCAGGTACATAAAAATAAATCCTAGCAACAATCATAAGCATTTGTACACACTCTTGCAGGTGATGTATTCATCTCTCTCCTTTGTGTATTGATTTATTCGAGTGGGATTAAGTGTATTGATTGTGGAGTCTCCTGTTGAGGAAGCTTCTTTGTTACTAAGCCAGTGTGTGCTAAGTTAACAGGAGCGTACACATATACCCACAGGTAAATCTCTGTGCATTCAAATATGGCGGAAAAGCTCATTTATCTCACCAATTCAACTCAAAACTGAAACTCATTGTACAGATGCAGAACACAAAGGGAAATCTTTCCACATTTATTTATTTTATTAAGATGATTAAAGCTCACAGAGAAAACCCGGTTAGATTATGCCAGACCAAGAAATCAACTTTAATATCGAAATATTTGCCTGAAGAGTATGTTCATTTATATTCACTCAGTACTTGGTTGGAGCTCCTTTTGCATGAATTTCTGCATCATTGAAGTGTGTCATAGAGGAGATCAGTCTGTGGCTCTGCTGAGGTCTTCAGGAAACTCAGGGGGCTCTATAACTGGGTAAGGAGTCTTTCACTTTACTGGCCAATCAAGTACAGTAACACCACAGTCATTTAGATAGATTGTATTCAAATCTTTGAGGGTCAGTCTCTTAAGATGAGTCATCTTGTCCTCAAGGGAATCTTTAAGCTACATACAGAAACCAGACAAAACTTTACAACATCATTACAGTACTTGTAATTCTTGATGGGGGATGCCCAATGATATTTAGCATCAACTTTATTGTCTTGTTGTGCCTGAGCTGTTTTCTGTTGTTTCTTATCAGAAAAAAATGTTCAATAAACATATCATTAAAAAAAAAAAAACAACAACAACAACAGACTTTACAGGAGAAATTTCACCACTTGGAATAATTTGATGAAACAACACTTTTGATATGTTTGAACTCTGGATTCCTCTGGTGGAAAGGAGAGTGAATATTCGGGGTGGGGGCTACTGACGAGACTTCAGGACCCCAAACAGGTATGACGTTGTTGTGATCATTATCTGAGTGAGTCTTTCACAATTACATATTGTTGGTCGAGTAAACTGTAAAAGGAACCTAATGGCTGAATTGTGAATCTAAACTTTCTCACGTGGTAAAGCATTCTGATGTTTAACAAAGGCGTTACTGCTTATACTTCGATGACGCCAGAGGATAAAGTCACATCAAAATTGCCTACCATCCTATTTTCCCTGCAACAATATGGCTCTAGAGCTTTTGTGATGATACAATGTTCTGTTGTGCCCCCTGTTGACTAAAATCTGCAGCCACCAAACAGGGAGAAAGAAAGGGAATTTTAGCGAGAGGTCTGTTCACAGTAGGCCAAGTACTTTGTCAAGTAATATCTGACTGAGATTCTGTAGAAAATATTCACCCTTTGATGAAGATGTTCAGTAGTGCATTGAGACAGAAGCGACGCTGCTTCTGTGCGTAGCAGCAGAGAGTCCGTTCACCATAACAGTCCACAAGCAGCTCATAGTGGAGCTGATGCTTTTCTTCACTGTGTCCGAGGTGGGTGTAGCAGGGGTTGTCAAACCACCACTGATGATGAGAGTGGTAAGTGGGAATGTACAAAACTGTGGAAATAGCAGCAGATGCGACAGAAGCTGTGTTTGCCCCTATACTTTTACAAATGTTTACTGAACATCTGTCAAAGTTGTAGTTAATCCGATATGACGACCAGGTGATGGTATAATATGAAGGTTAGATGAGTGAATTTACTCCTGTCACAAACTTTAGGTCATACTGATG
This sequence comes from Thalassoma bifasciatum, assembly GCA_008086565.1. Lineage (NCBI taxonomy): Eukaryota > Metazoa > Chordata > Actinopteri > Labriformes > Labridae > Thalassoma > Thalassoma bifasciatum. The sequence goes on from RPOG01000644.1 coordinate 243,837, forward strand.
ATTCTTCTCATTTACAGTATGCCTTTATCTCTGACCATTTTCAAGCTAGAAGCTTTTGAAGTAGTGATTTCAAAACTGAAGATTTTATTAAAAAAAACTGTGGCACCTAAAGGGTTAAATGTGAGAATTTGATGGTTTTAATGGAATGTATTTGAACAAACTAATCCCACAGTTGATCTTTTTATTACTTTTTGGATCACACCTGAATGCATTCATTGGGATTCTTGTCCATCAAAGTTTGTTGCACCCCACTGGCAACAGGAAGTAACGGCGTTATACTGAGGCAGATCTTGGTGCACATGCTGCAAGTTCTGCTATGCATTTGCCTTTTGTCGAGGAAATTTCAGGAGGCTTGACCACTTGAAGAAAACTCAGGAGATTCAAATGGCCTGAGTTAAAAGTTTATACAGCTCAATCGAGAAGTGCCAGACACAATAAGGAGGATGAGTGTAGAGCAGAGACAATTCGAACAGTTTTTCATCATTTCTGAGGTCATGTCCATTTAACAGGCTAACAGTTTCAGCTTGGCTCAAGAAGTCATTGCTCAAGAAGAACAGTACATCTCCCATGAAAATACCTTTCAGCTAGGAAGAACTTCTGAACACTGTGCAGTCGCAACATGCCTAACACGGGCACAATGGCAAGGGTCGGCTTGTTGCCCTTTGCGGCTTTAATTTCACTTTATCTTGTCCGCAATTTCATACTAAAATGACATTAGAAATAATAATGCATTATTTTTTTACTCTGGCATTTATTTAGTTGATCACAGAAAATGTGTATTTGCTGATTATTTGCCACTTATCTTGGATGGTTTGTCAAATGTAGCATTAAGAACCATAGAAAAGTATTGTGTACCTTTAACTGTTTTTATGACCTTTATTTGAGTCAGTCTCAGACCCTGAGACTGTGGAGAACAAAGGGTAATGCTGTGCTTGTCACAGAGATACATGGTAATATAAGTGGGTAAGATGAGGGCTATTGTGCTTTATCCAGTCCCTTTGGTGCCCTCATAGTATCATTTCACCATTTACAACTGAAACAAACCTCCTTCCATCTGATTGGCCAGCCTTTTGCGAGGTTGTCAAGGGCATAACTATGGTCAGACCATGGTGTTTGAGGCCCACCCCTCTGAGCTCCTCATACGATGATCAGCATTTTGACAAGTCTCATGAGGACCTGGTGCTATTTTTAGCACTGAAGGTTTTTTCATGAGTTTACAGACAGATTCAGGGATTTATACAACATGAATATATGAAAGTTTAAAAATCTGCACTCTAGTCCAAACATCCAGGACTGTTGCTTTACAATAAAGGATAGCATAATACCCCCTTTTAAACATCTAAAAATGTCAAATCATTTAAATGACAAAGCTTCCCTTTCATTGTACGAAAACACAAGAAAAGAAGTTTTGCATTAAACACATGACTTCCTGTGCAGACATTCACAGAGGCTGTGTGTGGAGCTCTTTATCCCTCTGGCCTGCAGCCATGCGGCCTCATTCAGGCTTCACCCATATTGATTACAGTTTGAATGAAATGGATTCCCTCATTACTGGGCTATTGACAGCAGTACCAGGACATAACATTAACAACTGCTAATGCCTGTGTTACCATCTATCTCGTGAAGCATTTATCTGCTTTGTTAAAAATACATTGATGCCAGAGATAGAGGAGAAGCAGCCAAAAAGAGCGTCTGTGTGCCAGGTTGTAAGGCCTGTGCTCAGCACAATACAGGACAATATCAGCTCTCAGGGGATCACAGGGAGATAAGGACGGCCTTTCTCTCACTCTCAGACTCCAGACACGGAGTCACTCTGAAGGGTGGGCGGTGTAATTAATCCCTTTAAATTGCAAGCTGTTAAAAAGACAAGAGGGAGCTGCAGTTTTTATTCCAATGCGCTTCTTTTTGGCCACAAAACAAATTACAGAATAGGTCGAAAGAATTAAGTGAGAATCTATGGGTGTTTGTTTTTTTCTTTGTACCCAGGGGTTGACTCATCAAGCTGTGTTTTTGGGTACCATTTCCAACCAGCATGCTCCCTGAGTTTACACACAGAAAGCTCCAAATCAGCTCAGTTGAAGGTGTCCAAAAGTGAAGGCAGGGGCAGAGTCAAAACAAAGGTCAGACCAGAGAGGCTCCACACACACACAGGGGAACGCTGGACTGCTGACACCGAGGTACGAGATGAACAGGCACAGAGCGAGGAACACTGAGGGTCGGGTGGATGCTACTGATGGATGAAAACTACAACCTCCAAGCATGGACTACAAAGAGCCCAGTGCGTTTACCCAGTCGCTACATGCAGCTACAGAAATTCTGGAAGCTCAGAAATGGACACTCATAGAATACAGAACAGGATGTAATATCAGATTAGTAAAGTAATAATCAAATCAACATGTAATGTCAGGCACTACCACTGAAATGAGATCAAACGTTTCAGCACAAAGTGTCACAGCACAGACAGAAGGAGGACTCAAGCGCAGCTCCAGAGTATCATCCAGAGTGTAGTCTTGATTCAGAAAAGGGTCAAAACCAGGAATCAGGAAGGAGGTAAAGGTACAGAATCAGCAGGCGGGGGATAAGAGACAGGAATCAGAAAAAAGGGGTCTAAACATTAGGAACACAAGAACTGAACCACTGAACCACTGAAAAATTACTCTTAGGTAAGTTGATCTGGCAAGGGGTGAATGGACTCACCAAGATGGGGATTGCAAAAAAACAAAACAGGTGAAACACACAAGGGAAGGGGTCAGGTGACCACACAGGAGAGAGAACAAGTCGGAACTGAAAGAGAGGGAGACGGGCGTTAGCAAAATAAGATAGAAACTAGAAACCTGTCCCGTTGCAAATAGCTTTTACAAGAAAATGAAGTGACTGCGAAGACAGCCAATCATGTAAGTCAAGAGAAACCAGCAGAGCCAATCAGAGAGTGATATTTAATCCAAGGCGGGACTTCTTGCGGAGACTGACTGGATATCATGAGGGACGTGTCCATCGTGTTCCTGTGCAATTCTACACCCCTGGTTTCACAGGTTAAAAGGCCCAACAGTTGATAAATGGACCAGTACTTATATAGGGCTTTTTTATTCTTTCTGATCTTTTAAAGAGCTTTACACGTCTCATTCTCATTCACCCACCCACACCACATTCACACATTGATGGAAGTGACTTCTGTGGGAGCCATCAATTTTAGCTAACCCATTCATACCCATCTTCACACCACTGACCAACAGATCACGCACAGATCGGATAAATACTGATCCGTGCGTGGATATGAGCGTACACCTATTTGTTGGTCATACACATGTTTGATAAACCAGGGCCACTGTGTTCTCTCTTTCTATCTAATGAAAGGGGGCGCTGCACATGCTGGTGACCCAACAGTCCTCCCACTCCTGTCCTCCTCCTCCTGTGTCTCGGTCTTTTTTATGTTTTCTTGGGCGGGATGTAACTGAAATTTGAATTCTGTTGCCATGAAATGTACAATGATGTGAATCTTGAATCCTGAATGCCTTTGTGACTAACATGTCTAAATCAGGGTTAACATGAGAGATCTTCTTTATTTAAGATAAGTTCTGTTGGTGTTTGAACAACAAAAAATATTCTTTGACCTATCATTTAATGTTAAGGTAGCCCTTTACATCATGGTCTTATGTAGAAAAAAGTTATATCTATTTTGTGCTCATAACGAATCAGAGTTATGAAACTATTGTTTCATATTACATATAATGTTATAAACACACTGAAAATGTACCTGAAATGATAATCGGTTTGAATGTTAACTTCATTTACCAACAGGTCCACTCATAAACCATACATAAAGAAACTGTCTCTCATTATTAGCATGAAATGGTTGAATATCATTATGACACACATGAGACTGATTCTGTGAACAGCCACCAGCACTGAAGCAGCACAGACGTCTTCCCAGCAGCCTCAGAGCACATGGCTCAGATGATATGAGTCACCCACACGGATCCAGGCAAGATGTTGCATTTAGATGGGAGAGAATCAATGAAAGACTCCATCCATCTTCACCATTCTGGAGTTACTTTGCAACATGAAGACCACAGAATTAATCCACCAGAGCGACAATCCCCACCCCAAGTCTATCAGCCTGAAATAGGATTGTGTGTAGCTGCTGTGGAGGGAGAAACTGGGAATGTATGGAGCTGGGAGCGCTCCCCCACATGTTTGCAGTCAGTCTGTTTAAATAGCAGGGAGACTGAGCCCATCCATCACCATGGGAATCTCATTTCCACCATGTGTCCAATGCAAATGAACAGCACTCGCAATCAGGGGGCTGTTGTTTTGCCAATAGTGGCAGAGGAGCAGGAGGGATGTTAGCTCATCCGTCTTGGCTTTGTGTACACAGAACGTCGCTCTGATGAGAGGCGCCGTTCACATTTACACAGTAGAGCTGGGAGCATGGTCACGTTTGCTTTTTATTGTGGTCTGTTTGGAGTGTTATTTTGGGTGATGAGTGATTGCAGCTCGTCTCCTTGAATCCATTGTTCAGACAGAAAGAGTCAAATGTGAGAGAAGATATATATACATCTGTTGTAACTTAAGTTACTCAATGCAGCATTATTCAGTTTACAGCCCCATGTAAAGCATGTTACGCCTCTGACCCAAAGGTTCCATTCTAATTCCATTTAAATGCTACTCCAGGACTTTAATGGACATTATTTTACAGACAAGGAACATCTGAAAGAGTTTGAAATATGTTTAATTTTTTTTTTTTTTTTTTTGTACATTTTTCTCTCCTGTAGTGTCCATAATAATCACATGCAAAGTGCTCTTTATGTAAATCAGGCAAAAAAAAAAAAAAAAAAAAAAGATGTCAAGGATGCTATTTAGCAACTTATTGGACAGCCAATGGTACATTTCCTATAGTATGAACAAGTCGTCAAGGAATGAGCGAGAGTTTTAAGGAAAGAGTATATTATTCAGTACAGCAGTGGTACTTGAATTCGTTTGCAGCTTAATGCAGTTTTTATGGATTAACAAAAACAAAGAGATAATTTTGGGGAAGAGGGAACATTTGAATTTGATGCCTCCATGTTTCTAAAAAGCTGGGACAGGGTCAACAAAAGTCTGGTAAAGTTGCTGATGCTGAAAAAACAGCTGTTTGGATCATTCCACAGGTGAACAGGTTGATTTAAACAGGTGAGTGTCATGATTGGGTATAATAGGAGCATCCCCAAAAGGCTCAGTCCTTCACAAGCAACGATGGGGCCAGGTTCAACACTTTGTCAACAACTGCGTGAGGAAAAAGTCCAACAGTTTAAGGACAATTAATATAAAACGCACATCATTGTGCAAAGGACATTAGCACGTGGGCTCAGGAATACTTCAGAAAACCATTGTCAGTTAACACAGTTCATCACTTCATCTACAAGTGACAGTTCAAACTCTACCATGCAAAGACAAAGTCAGATATCAACAACACACACACACAAACACCACCGCTGCTGCCTTCTCTGGGCCTGAGCTCATCTGAGATGGACTGAGGCAAAGTAGAAAAGCCTGCTGTGGTCTGATGAGTCCACATTTAAACTCTTTTTGGAAATCCTGGACGTGGTCCTTTAGGCCATTGAGGGAAAAAAATGTCCGGATTGTTCTCAGCACAAAGTTCAAAAGCAGCATCTGTGATGGTATGGGGGTGTGTTAGAAGAGTTTTATGGTCATATGCACAGTAAACGTGTTTCCCTGTACAATGAAATTCTTTCTTTGCTGTCCACCAAGGGTGCCGACAATATAATAAATATTAAAAAACAAAACCAAATAAATAAAAAATTGCTCAGAGAAAAAAACGGAGGTAAAAATTATAAAATAAGGTAGAAAAATACTAATAGGAATGAAATATATAAAAATGCAAATGTATGGAAGGAAGAGTGCAGATGGAAGTTAACCTGTGCAAAAAATGAAATAAAAAAATGAATGTAATTGATTAAAAAAAAATGGTGTAATGTGCAAATTGAGTATGAAGTAGTCTCTGGTTGTGACCCTATTATTGGTTATTTAGCTGCCTGATGGCAGTGGGAAAGAAAGAGTTTTTGAGTATAGAAGTCCTGCATTTCACACTCCTGAACCTTTGGCCTGAGGGCAACAGTGTGAACAGTCCATGCTGGGGATGAGTGAGGTCTTTAAGGATGGAGGCAGCTCTTCTGTGGACTCTACGGTAGATGCTCTGCAGAGAGTGGTGAAGTCTTTGTGATCCTCTCAGCAGTCTTCACCACTCTCTGCAGGCGTCTGCGCTCCATAGCACTGTCGTAGCCACGCAGTGATACTGCTGCTCAACATGCTCTCGGTGATGCAGCTGCAGAAGTTGCTGAGGGTCTTTGGGGACATTCCAAATTTCCTCAGCCTCCTCAGGAAGTACAGCCGCTGTACAGCCACTGTGGACCCTTCTTGATGAGCTGTGTGGTGTTGAGTGTCCAGGTGAGGTCCTCACTGATGTGGACCCTCAGGTACTTAAAGCTGCTCACCCGCTCCACCTCAAGCTCCCAGACAAACAGTGGCCGATGAGGTCTCTTCTCCTTCCTCATGTCCACTGTCAGCTCCTTTGTCTTGTCCATGTTGAGGGTGAGGTTGTTGTCGTCACACCACGACACCAGGCTGGCCCCTTCCCTTCTATGGGCCAATTCGCCCCCGCGAGTGATGCGTCCTATCACTGCAGTGTCGTCTGGGAACTTTAGGAGGATGTTGTCTCTGAGGGAGGCGGCACAGTCGTGGGTGAACAGGGTGTAGAGGATGGGGCTGAGGACACATCCCTGGGGGGTGCCAATGTTTGTTGTAATGCTGGCTAAAGTCCTGTTACCAATTCCTTACAGTCTGGGGCCTGCCAGTCAGGAAGTCCAGGAGCTGGTCACAGAGGGTGGGGTTCAGGCCAAGTGTGAAAAGCTTATGGGTGAGTTTGTGGGAGACGGCTCCACCTTCAACTGCTGAAGGTGGAGCTGTAGTCAACAAAGAGTAACCTGGCGTGGGAGTCTTTGTTTTCCAGGTGTGAGAGGTGTCAGGCACAGAAGGAGGACGCATGATGCAGGTATGAACAAACTTAGTCTTTATTCGAAGCAGTCGGTACATGGGAAGGCAGTCAGCAAAAAACAAGAGTCCAAAATCCGGCAGGCAAAATCAGAGAACTAAACAGGCAAGAAGGTCGAGACACGAGGGAGAACACGAGGTAGCAGGCTGGAAGTATCAACTAAAGGTAAGTGATAATCTGGCAGAGAAGTGAGGGAACACCGGGGTATAAGAAGGAAAAGGGGAGTGACTCTAACAAGACACAGGTGCAACACATCAGGGAGGAACCCAGTGATCAGTAGTGAGGGAGTCAGCTAGACAGGAACTGAAAGACAAGAGAAAATAATTAGCAAAATAAAACAGGAAACTCAGAGCAATGTAAAAACTTGACAGACACTGAAAAGAGAGAATAGTGGATGGCAGCAGCGATGGCGTCTGAGGTGGATGTTCGACTGGTACACATACTATAGGGGGCCTAGGTTTGCCTGGTTTGCTGCTCTGGATGTGGGCAAGTACCACTCCCTCCAAACACTTCATGATGATTGAAGTGGGTGCCGCTGGCCTGTAGTCATTCAGGCAGGTGGGTGGGCTCCTCTTGTGAAGTGGGAGGATGGTTGTTGACTTGAAACATGAGGGGACAGTATTCTGGCTGAGGGAAAGGCTGAAGATGGAGGTGAGAACATTAACTAGCTCATCAACACATGCTCTGAGGGCCCGCCCTGGGATGTTATCTGATCCTATGGGGGTTGATTTTCCTCAGTGTTCTGTTTACCTGACCTGGAGAGACAGCCGGTGGAGGATAGGGGGGCAGGGTGGACTGGGTGTGTGTGTTCCTGGTCTCTGTACTGTAGCTGCTGGTCTCAAAACAGGTGTAGAAGCTGTTGAGGTCATCCGGCAGGCTGTCAGTGGAACTGCAGGTACAAACAGTGGTTCTGCAGTCTGTGATGAGCTGCAGGCCTCACCACATCTTCCTGGGGTCAGCTGTAGAGAAGAAGCGGTTTAGCCTCTCTCTGTACTGCCTCTTGGCCACTGCTATGGCTTTCCTTAAGCCATACTTTGCAGCTTTGTGCTCCACCTTGTTGCCAGATCTGAATGCAAGAGAGCGATTGTTGATCCAGGGCTTCTGGTTGGGGAACTTCCTGACTTATATGGTGGGCATGGGCATCAACACAAGTACAAATGTACCTAGTCAGTACTCAGCATAGTCCTGTACGCTGACAGAAGAGCCCAGTCTGTCTGAGCAAAACAGTCCTGCAGGTGCTCTCAGTCTCTGGGGTCCAGAGTTTGACCCGTTTGCTGACATGGTTTGTTTGTTTCAGTCTTTGTCTGTATGCTGGATACAGGAACAAAGAGATGCGATCTGAGTGTCCAAAGTGGTGGTGGGGGGCAGCCCTGTATGCACCAGGTACGTTACTGTAAACATGATCCAGTGTGTTCTTCTCTTGGATGGGAATGTTCACGTTAGTGATGTTTTGGAAATACATTTTGGAACTAGAAAAGCAATTTCTGAAGAAATTGTGCTGTGAATGCAGAAGCTGAAGCAGCTTGCGCTGAACTGCTAATGCAGAATCCTGAATATGCTGAATGACTGAATTTATCTGAAAATGGTTGAATGAATCTTGAAAAAGCTTGCGCTGAACTGCTGAATGCAAAATGTTGAAGGAGAACTCACGAACATGAACATGAAGACTTGGNTGTGTGTGTGTGTGTGTGTGTGTGTGTGTGTGTGTGTGTGTGTGTGAGTGTATTTGTGTGTGGGTATATGTTTGGTGTGCTGGTGTGCTGTGTGTTGGTCAGTGATGCAGATAAACAATCACTTGAGTATCTTTCTTCATCAGTGTTTTGATCTGTAGGTATAAACAGGTGTGTCAGATCACAGGTCTCCATGGTAACCTGCTCGTTAGGCTGTTTGAAGCTGCAGCTGTTTGATTTAACTGACAGACAGTTGATGAGCAGCTGGATTCAAGGAGGTGGACAGGGTGTGAATCTCCTCTCGCTGCGCAAAATCCTTAAGGACTAGCAGAAAACCAAAACTACCATGAAATTCCCAAGGCTCAGAAGTATCTATTGATGTAAATTTCATGTCTGTGGAGCCACAGGTTTTACCAGAAATTTGAGTTATAAAAGTGTTACTTTTTCTTCATCTCTCAGAAAGTCCCTTGAGATTTAACTTAAGAGCAGATGGGGACAGATGATGACTTTCTGTGACAGTTAGCCACTTGCAGGCTTTGTCCTTTGTCCTTGTGGTTTCAAGTGTCCTTAATCAGAAGCAGAACAAGCTTACCTATGTTTGAGCCCAAATTTGAGTATGTGGAGTGAAATTTGTGGCTCCTGGGTTTATCTGAAAAGTTTCCAGGTGATTTCTCTCCTGGTCCACACTCTAAAATTCAAATCCTCACTCTACAGTTTGAACATTCCACCACATACACACCAATGTTAAACTGCTGCAAGTGCTGATAAACTTCATGACCTTTGAAGGAGTTTTGTGAAGAAGCTATAAATGCTAGAAAGAAGCTGAAACATACTGAAGAAAGCCAAATGATGGCTGAATATTTTGCAGGTTGAATGAAGTTTCTGGCTGAAAGCATGACTGAATGAGAAGGGTCTGAATGAAGCTGAAGAATGTGCCGAAATCTTCAGAATCTGAAAGTTCTACAGTCATTTCAGATGGAAGAAAAATCGGGAAAAAAATTTGTGGAAGAAGAGGCGGTCCAAAATAGTGGGCGGAAGAAATATAATAAACTTTTTTGACACAGAAGAACATAAGCTGTGAATGCCTCCTGCATTCACAGCAATTGCAGTGGTTGAAGTCAGCAGCTGGGATGAAAACAGCATCAGGGTGAGGTGTCTCTGCCACGCTGACGACGTCATGAAGCTTGTCAAGGACTGCTGTAGAGTTAGCTCGCAGGGGGATGTAAACAGCAGCCAATAACACAGCAGCAAATTCCCCCGGTGGATAATGGGGACAGCATTTCCGCAGTTTAAACTCCACATCAGGCGAACAGTGCTGGAAAGCAGTCTGCGTATCTCCACACCACGACAAACACACACACACCTCCCCCTTTTGTGTTACCAGAGGCAGGGGTCCGGTCACCTAGGTGAACAGAGTGAGTCTGCAGCTGAATGATGGTTTCTGGTACTTTGTCCGAGAGCCAGCTCTCAGTGGGTATTAGAGCGCAGCACTCTCTTATTCCCCGTTGCGATGTAATTCTGGCTCTCAGCCTGTCCAGTTTGTTCTCTTGAGACCGGCCATTGGCTAGCAGGAGGCTAGGTGGAGGTGGCCGATTAGTGTGGGCTTTCAGCCGGGCATGTAGCCCTCCCCTCTTCCGCGCCATCTCCAGTGCACTCTCCTGGGGTCAGAAGGGCCCGGTGTCCCTGGGCCTCCCTGTGGTTGGTGGTGGTGGCTGCAAACAATGAGTTGTAGCTCCAATGGTATGAAACCAGTAAATCCAAAATGAATTTGCTGGTTGGCTATGTTCAAGAGTGCATGTTGTTGTATGTTGACAGAGCATGGCATTTGTGAACTGCAGCTAAAGCAAAAAACGTGCAAAATAAGAAAAAAAGCCGGCATTCTACAGCGGAGCGAGTAAACACATCTGCCACGGGGGGGGCGCCATGTTTGCAACATGCATCATGGGTAACTGTCCCAGTATCTGTGAAGGCAGCATTAATGCTGAAAGGTGCAAACAGGTTTTGGAGCAACATCTGCTGCTATCCAAGACACTTTGTCTTTTTCAGGGACGTCCCTGATTATTTCAGCAAGACAATGAAACCAAGACACATTCTGCTCCTGTTACAATAGTGTGGCTCTGTAGTAGAAGAGTGCAGCTACTAGACTGACCTGCCTACAGTCCAGACCTGTCACCCATTGAAAATGTGTGGGACATTACGAAGAACAAAATACCACAAAGGAGACCCCAGACTGAGGACCAAAGTTGCCCATCAACACGAATGTGAAAGAATTTCAGCTCCAAAGCTTCAACAATTAGTGTCCTCAGTTCACAAATGTTTATTGAGTGTTGTTCAAAGGAAAGATACATCTTTACAGAAAGATGATGTAACACACATGGAAACATGAGCCTGTCCAAGCTTTTCAGGAATGTGTTGGCATCAAATTTAAAATGAGTGAATATTAGGCTTTGACAGTTCTCCTCTCTTTCTCTCTCCTCTCTCTCTCTCTCTCTCTCTCTCTCCCTCACCCCAACACAGTGGAGACAGATGGCTGTTTAACATGAGTCTGGTTCTGTCCGAGGTTTCTGCCCGTTAAAGGGAAGTTTTTCTTGCCACTGTAACTTACTGAAAGCTGCTGCAAAGTGCTACACTCATGGTGGATAAAGATGAGATAAGATTCCTTATCCTGTCTTGATGTTGGGTCTCTGTTAATAAAATAAAATGATAAAATTATTTAACAATAACAGGTATCAACCTGCTAATGTTTTGTAAAGTATCTTGAGATAACGTTTGTTATGATTTGTCGCTATATAAATAAAGATTGACTGATATTATTTAACATGTGAATATTGTTTTACTTGTGTGAAATAATAAGTGCAGGAATTCAGGAATTGCCTATAATTTATGTCAGTACTCTGTGCAAAATTCCTTAACTATGTCATCATGTATATACCACATATTTAAAAAAAAAAAAAAAACAACTTTATTTATAGTTTTTAATGAAGACATGCAACATCCAAGAACAATGCCCCCCTCCCCTACCCCGATTTACTTACAAAAACAGAAAAGTCTATGTGCACATACATGCATAAATGAACACACACATACGTATGCAGTGTACCCAAAATGTAAAATACACACACATATACAAGAAGAAAATGAAACAAACAAACAATAAATAAATAATTCTGTTAAGTAATCTTAATTACATGTTGTTGTGGTCATCCTTTTGTGCAATTACTTTGTGGTACTGAGAGGCAGAGATGTTAAGGTGTCATGTGGGTCCCCTAAGAACTGTGATGTAATCAAGAAAGGGCTGCCATGTCTGTTTGAGCTTGTTTTTTTTGCCTAACAATTCATACCTGATCCTCTCCATATACAGAGTGCGACAGAATTCTGTAAGCCAGGCCTCAAAACAGGGTGATCCCTCTTTGTTCCAGGCTTTAATGATTTTTTTTTTTTTTTTTTTTTGTGATTACCATTCCGTATTGGATCGATGATGATTCCCAATGGGGCGAAGATTCTAGCTGTTTCTGGGTTTGGAGGAAGATTATGTCAATAAACTTCTGAGAAACAGAGAAAATTTACAGACCAAAACTTTTGGAGCTTTGCACAAAACCAAACAATATTGGCCAAGGTACCATCAGCTTGTTTGCACTTAATACAGAAGTGATGAAGATGAGGAAAATGAGTGCAGCTTTGTTTGTGAGTAATGAAGTCTATGTAGGACTTTATACTAAATTAACTGGTATTTAGAGTTAAATGAGCTGAAATAAATGCTTTTGAGAGATTTAGCCCTCATATACATTTTCAAGTAGATTGTACATACTTAATATTTTATATTCTATATCCTATGCTTATATTGTTTTTTCTTTCTTTTTTTTGTATAAGACACTTGTGCTTATATTTGTACTTTTGTTTTATATTCTTAGCACTTTTTTAAATGGGAGCGGCTGTAAACTAAAAAGCAATTTCTCCTCAATCAATAAATTATTTCTGATTCTAATTATTTGCAGAAGGCTTGTGAGCTTATAGGAATTAGCTTAACCACCTTTTTCAAAAAGTTTTTTTTTCTTTTTTAATTTTTTTATGTACTCTCTCAAGCCTTCCATCTTAATTTCAAAGGTTTCCCAAGGACGAAGGTATGAGGAGGAAGTGGGCTCTGAAGAGGAAAGGATTCAAGTGAGTCATCTGTGATTCGCAGTGAGCATTTCAAGCAGGAGGATTTGGACAGCACAGGCTGTCCAACTCAGAGGTGGTGTTATTCCCTCCATCTTCAACTCCTCTGTGCACCTCCAAATAGTGGGTGTAACTTCATTAGACTATCAGCATGAATAAATATAATATTTTATTCTTAATCACAGGGTTTCATACTTACCCCTGTGTATTGGGCACGCTCATGGTGGCTCTGACAGGTAATGACTACAGTGAAGAATGTGGACCATACTCTGGTGGTGTCAAAGTGATGTGTGCGAAGTGAAACATCACTCAAACCATGTTTAGTCATTCTTCTGCCGGGATATAAATAAAGCTGTAGCCTGTAACAATTTGCCTTAATCTTCTCTGGTGAGAAAATTGTTACTCACCAGGGCAGTCAGAAAGAACAGGCAGCTGGACTATAACCGGAGCTGACTACGCCATCTAATCTGTAGTGCTGCTCAAACTAACCCCCCTGTTCCCTCAATAATGAATAAAATGATTTTTTGGGGGGGTTTTGGACTATGGTCATCCATCATCAAAAAGACTTCTTGAATTTTTTGTTACAGTCAGAAGAAACCAAGGTTGAATCATTTGACCACAGTGATGTAGCCTTTGTTTGGGGTAAAATAAAAAGAGAGAGGAACCTTCAACCCAAAGATCATCATCCCCACTTTCAAACATGGTGTTGGGGGTTCAGTGTGTTGTTTTTTTCTCGGTTAATGGACCAGGGAACCCAATCAGAGAAAACAGCACCATGAAAAAACCCACCCAACAAAAAAATGTAGTCAAAAAGACGTCTAAACATCCATTTGTCCATGAAGCTGAATCCTGTGGGTGTGGCCTGGTTGAGTTGGAAGTAGTCCAAGAGTTTATGGCAAGTTTCAGTCAGACAGAGGAAATCACAATTGCACAACCTTGTTACAATCAAACACATAATGGGGTTGAGTGTGACAGGGTTGAGATTTTTGCACAAAATGGCGTCTGCTCAATGAAGTGAATACTAGTGTTAGAACATATAGATTATGTACAAGTGTTTTGCTACAAATATTAGCAAAATGTGCTCATTGAGGTCATGTAATGGTGAACATATTTCAGAGGGTTTTAAGTTCCTGAGAGGCTACAGAACGAGGGATGAATTGATGTCCACAGTAAGAAGGGAGAGAAAACTGTAAGTCAGACAAAATGAGGACGTTCATACAGAGTGTTCATGTGCTGAGATCAGACAGGGTAAGTACAACTGGGGTTTAAAGTTCAGATGTAGAGAAAAGTTCAACCGTTACTATGGAGATCTGTAAGTGATGACTTGGTGGCAAACAATATTATTTGTGTGAGTGTGTGTGCATGTTTTAACAACTCCTTATTAGGTAAACATCCACTTCTGCTACACCACGAGAACGAGAACGGGCAACGACCATGTGGAAAAGTGATGTTTGGACCCAGTCTGCACCGGAAGACAACACCTGAAGGACAGAAAACTGCATGTCTAAGTAGGAGGATCTTTGACTATAAAAGGGTTCAGGGAAGGTTAGTCCGGGTTCATTTCTTCATGAACTGACCCCAGCACTTGTCTGATTGTCAGGGCTACGTAATTTGAACCCAGAGACTCTGTTAAACATTCTTGACTCATTGTAATAAATAAATCGAACTTCAACTGAAACTCAGACGTCTCTTCGTCGTTTCTTCCTCACATTAACGACCATGCGGGAAAATGGTGCAAGATAATTAGGAAGCTAGGAGTCCATAGAACTAATTATTAAGTAGTAGCATCTTGGGGAACAGGAAATTGTTAGTACCTCTTTTAGTGGGAAACCACCATTTTTCCTGCACCAGACAGAGAGCACATGGCATGCATAAAATCCAAAATTAGCATTTATTCTTGAAATTACAAAAAAACTTTTTCAGAAGTAATAGTTTTCTTTTTTCATGTTATGGTGTTGAGTCATTGAGTTTGACGACCACAATATCACAGGAATAATGACTAAAATAAAGGAGAAGATGGGAGCAACTTACCTGTCTCTGTTGTCAAAAAGACTTCAGTGATGTCACTTCCTGATGTATAAACAATTCTGGATCACACCGTTGTGTTTATGGGGTGGGATCATTTGTGTAACAGTGTTGAGTGGTTACTCAGGTACAGAAATAATTGTGATTTTAATGAATAATTAACAATTAATTTTGAAAAGAAAAAACATTACCAATTGGAATTCCCTAATTTCTCTAAGAATCAACGAAAGACCTGAAACCCCTTCAACACCTGCGACAAATGGTGTTTCCTCCTGTGGATTAACTGGGCAGAGGTCGGCCTGCTTCTGTCTTCCTTTCTGGCTCATCAACATTTTCTCCTTTTTTCCAACTGAGAAGTAGTAAACTTCGATTAACTTATTTTCTTTTGTAATGTTCGACACGGACAGCCATCTTGGACACCACTTCACCAACATGACATAATTGATAGGAAAAAACTATTAACGGTGGATTTTTGGTATATATGGTATTCCAGATGTGAAAAACAACAACAATGTACACCGAACTGAAAACTGTGACCTCAAAACCATGATACGATCTGAACTGTGGATTTTATGAACAGTTTCATCCCTAATGTACAATCAATAATTTAACAGATGAGTGAGTGGCTTTGAGACCAAAAAGGTTTGGGGCCTTTATGAAAACATCCAGAGCTGAAGCTCATGTGACTCACTGACTCCACCGATGTTCTCCACCATTGTTCATACCAGCAATAACTCTCACTACCCGAGCCCCAGTGAACGTGACAAAAACCTTTACCTGTATATGCTAACGGCTAGCACATCTATGCTGACGGCAGTTTCAAGGAAGCTAACAGGTGGCCTTGGATTAACATTTATTGCTTTACTGCACAAGCTTCAGAAAAACATTGGGCTCAATTAGGACCAAATCGGACGGACCAAACATTGCCAAGCTTTGAAGGTCTTTTTTCTTTTTTTTTTTTTAAATCAAATTAAGGCTTCGGAACGATCAGATCTTGCCTAAAAAAAAAGTCTAAATAACGTTGGGTGTTGGTGGGAAGGGAGGACATAAAAAAAAGGGAAGAATTAGGAGATGAGGATAAAGTCAAAGAAGATTTCAGCTTGATGTAAATGATGGTTGAAAAACTGTTAATACTCATACTAAGTCATCTGCACAGGGAGACGCAGATTTCATCACAGCCTCTCTTTGGTTTTGGCACTGGTTAAACAGGTCCCCACTTCCCTGATCGCTCCACTCGTTTATGATGATATGTCTTCAGTGTTGCCTCCTTTACTGTCGGGGGGGCATTTATGGAGCTACTAGAAAGAAGATTAGACTGCGCCAGGAATAATCTCTCAATGGAGAGCTAATGAAGGAAGAGGCTGAAGTGCTGTTTTTGTGTGTGTGTGTGGGGGGGGGGCTATATGGTTTAGGCGAACATTTCACCTGACGTTTCACCTGGACTATCTGGACCTTAGGGTAATAGGCGGACCCTGCCAAAGTCCTCGTAATTCAAAGAGTGAATCTACATTCTTTAGCATCTGAATAACATATATTCTCTTTTTCTTTGAAAGTCCACATTCACCCCTAGACCTGATTTTCAGTGTATCTCAGTGTATTGCACAGCATACCTTATCGGTCGGACCTGGGATTGCAGTTTCTTCCACATTTTTGATACACACGGTCAAATCTGGCGCCCTATCTTGTGATTGGCTGATTTGCATAGCGGCGTGGCTTAATAATCAGCTGCCTATAAGGCCGTCCCACACACCTGCGCGATTTAAAAATGGAGGACTTGCGGTCTTGATGGATGCGGAGGAGTTTTGTGCTGGTCTTCTTTTAAAGGTAAGTTATTTTTTTTAATATAGCTGTGTTCTGGATCTTGTGAGTAACATTAGAGAAGCACATGGTGAAGTTAGCAGAACCTGCCCTGTTTAGCTGCTCGTTTAGCTGCTCGTTTAGCCTCGTTAGCTCCACATGCTCACTGGTGCATGCAGAGAGGACAGGAGGATTAAGACGTTTTACTACCTGCAGACTAGCAGCTCATGCTTTGTGTTTGGAAACGTTTGACAAGGTGAGGAAATATTATGGTGGCAGTGTGTTTTTTATGTTAAAGTTGTGTGAGTGAGGTCACGTGGCTCCACATGTCTGCATACATAAGAGGAGAGGAGGAAACTGAACTTGTTTTGCTCTTAGAGAAGTTTGGCAAGGTGAGGAAATATTATGGTGAGAGTTCTGTTCTTCATGATATTAGAGCTGCTTAATTGATACAGTGATGCACGTTAACCTTCAGTGACGTCACGTCGTGCGTGTGTTGAAATGGCTGCACAGAGAAGAGAGAAGGTGGAAAGCTATTACTTAACAGCTATTGTAAAAAAAAAAGAAATAAAATAACAAAGGAAGAAAGTGTGTTATTGTTTTGCAGTTAATTTTTCTCATTTTACCTGTCAGAAAGTTAACTATCCTTGTTTCTGTTCTTGTGGTGTTGTTATGCTGAAGTGAGTTAAATTTAATTGTGGAAATAGTAATATGCTTAACATGCATGGAAATGGTGTGATTTCTTGATTTGTTTTTTGCTCTCATCTTTATACACTTGTACAGTGCTTACATAGGTTTGCTCGTCTGTATAATACATATAAATTATGATCAGACAATTAACCAACCTCTGTTAATGCAATGAACAGTAGGTCAGACAAACAAGCCCATTCTGTTATATGCTGCAGTGTCCATTGTTAATGTTTTTCACCATTGTGACTATTAAAAGTGGTGTGTTCTCTTCATGTCTCTTTTAAGTGTTTATCCAATTACACCAGCTGAGGATGGAGACAGTTTAGGAACTGAGCAGCGTTACTGTGGCCAGCTTATGTCGTTTTAATAAAATTACATGTCGAAGTTTCATTGCAGTTTTTTTCATCATGCTTGGCATTCACATGAACACAGTAACTCTGACTTGTGTTTGTCTTTCATCACTGTCAAGTGAAACATGCAGAGGAGAAGACGCATTAGCCCAAAAGAAGATGCAACATTTCATGTTACCACTGGAAGAGACAAAGTGGAGCTTGATATCAAGTATATCAATGCTTTCAAAGGTATGTTTGGTCCCCTGCTGGTTTGATAATATTTCATATAATACATTTATATGAAATATCTTCGAATTGGAGTTCAACTCAAAATTCTTTCCTTGGTGCTTTATCTGCTACAGATGATGACTGACAGCAGCCAGGTCCAGACTACTACAAGTGACCTGAATCAGACAAGTCCAGTTCTGTGCCCACCCAACAAGCTGAAAGAGGTGATAAAATCAACTGATGTTTTTGAGGCCAAATGATAAGTCCAAAAAAGATAAATCAATGGTGTCTGTTTCCTTGCACATTGTGATTATGGTTTGCATGGGCAGTGCTTTATTAAAAACACTCAAAGTATAAGTCAGGTTAGTATCTGAGTGTGTATGTGAGTGTTCTTGTAAACCACTGTCCATACAAACCATGTCACACACACATACACTCAGATACTAACCTGAATTGCACTTTGAGTGTTCTTGTAAACCACTGTCCATACAAACCATAATCACTAATTCAGGTTAGTATCTGAGTGTATGTGTGTGAAGCAGCGACCTGCCTGAATATGACTTGGTGGGACCATACTGTGCACAGGGTCCTGCCGACATTTTGTTTTGACAGTGGCTTTCCTTGAGTGTTTTCGACTGTTTGGACCAGCTGTATTTGACCAATGTTTGTATAAAGTGTATGGTAACCTGTTCACTTACATCTGAAATTAAGAGAACATCATGACTTGTTGATATTGATGAGGATATGTTTCAGGTAGGACCTGCTGCCTTGAATTCCACACCATACCATACCATACCATACCATTCCTCAGATGAAATGGCATTCAGTGATGCTGAGGACAAAGACAGCGGGAGTGAATCTGATGAAGGTGACAAAGCAGTGTCAGCATCTGAGTGTGGAACCAGCGAGCCCGTGGAAACCGCACCAGAACCAACAACCATAGAGCACTTAAACGACACAGGACAGTTGGGTAAGTCACCGCAGTACATATTTGTGTTTCTGTTGATAAATGTGTTTTTCCTGTTAAATCATTAACTTTTGTACAAATTTTAGCAGGGACGATGTCAGAAGTGTCATCCACAGTGAATGAGCCGCCTTGTTCCTCGGAAGGTAAGCACAGCTTAATCAACACCTTGCTGCAAATAAGACTCAGTAAGGCATGTTATTGGTAACATGGAAAAGAAAGTAACTATAGAATAAGAGAAGACTTAAAAATCACAATCAAATTAAAGGTAAATGCATTGTAAAATGGATGAAAGAATAAACAGAAACCTAAAAATGACACTGCAGTGGGAGATATGAATGACAGTTGTATCACAATGATCAGTACATACCAAATAAACAATGTCTTGTTTCCATCTGAGGACCTTTGCATGTCATGCCACCTCTCAACCCTTTTTCTGTCTTCGTGTACTTTGAACATTTAAAATTTATAGATGGCTAAGAAGTAGCTTCATAACAGGCAGGTGACACAGAAACTGTACAAATTTTCCTTGTTAAAAACTAGATTAAATTATATACACTACCCAGAGTGATGTGGTCTGAAATAGAGCTTTTTAAAAAAGTAGCAACTTTTTTTAATCTTTCATATCCTGAAGAGGTTTTTTTTTTTTTTTTTAAATAGTTTGTTTTTTTATCTGTTGATATTGGGTTTGGCCTTTCAGTATTTACATCTGTGAATAACTTTGAATACAATCAAATTATTCATCAACAGTAGACCTTTTTCTTTCAGAAATGCTCTGGTTTTGTATTATGTGCACGATCTCTGTAGAATGGAGCTAAAACCAAAAATCCTGCAAGTTCACATTCTTACTCTACAGGAGAGTATAGTTGTTACATAAAGTAGGCTTGTAAAATAATTTACATTAAAGGAAAACTTGCTGGTGTTTCTTTTTCCTTTGTCAGCACTATTTCCTCTCTGTGCGTACTTGCATTACTTTTAATCAGAGTCCTGCGCCGGGCAGAGTACCCGCGGGTACCTGCAGAGAACGTTCAGCTACGGGTAGAAAATAAAACAGTATTATTTCACGGTTACGGGTATAAATACACATTTATCACAGCAGTGTTTTGTAATTTGCAGGGAGATGATGATATTTTGTGAGAAGGGTTGCAAAAATTCCACGAATTTTTCAAGTGGGAAACTTTCCATGGGAATTTTCAGACATTAACTTGAATGAACATAAATTATTGGGAAATATCATTCACTTTATTTACCTGGTCATATTCCTGCAGAAAACATTGTGGTTTTCTTTAAGCAGACATGCATGTAGAAAAAAGTATTTTTAAATGACATCATAAATGATGTTTCCCTAACTGTCTGCATGATTTTAGGCATGAATACGTGCCAGAATAAAACATACATTCAAGTTTGTCTGATGCAATATAAATGAATGACACTAATCTGTTTTTGGAACTGTAGAACTTTAATGATTTAGTCTAATACTAAGACAATTAGTCAAATAAGAAGTCCACTATCCATGATTTTATGGACGAAAAAAAAAAAAAAAAACAGGTAGGTGGACGAAACTTGGTGTTTGCAAATCAAGCTAGCTAGCTAGCAACAAACGCTATGTATCTACCTGAAGATCAGGAATTGACAAAAATATTTTCATTTCTAGCAAGCTTCAGTTTTTTGTGTTTTTCACTGCACATCAAGGAAATAAACACATTCACACCAATAACATTTGCAATTGCAACAATTTCTGTGAGAAATCGTGTTTTTCTGGAAAAATTCTGTGAATGTCAATACTTTCGTCCATGATTGTACAATAACTTTAAATAACTCCTCTCTGAAATATAATTGCTTTTTCCCTCTCATGCTTAATTGTATTTATTTATTTTCTATTTATTTTATTTACTTCTAATTTATCTTATTGAATTGTTCCTGTAACTTCACCACTGATTGATATAAAATGCCTCATCTGCCAACCTCTCTGCACATTGACACATTTACAAACTGCTTTCAATGTTATTCAGGCTCGTTTAAGCACTCTTAAGCTAGTTTAAAACACAAATAAAACCAAGCTCATGGTTTTCTCTTGTAAAAGTGTGCTACCACTAAACGTTCCAAATATTATAGCATCAACAGGAAACCTTATAGAGCTGGTTTTAAATTATAAGTACTTTGGTTTTATTCTGGATCAGGACCTCTCATTTAAAGCCCATATTAATAACCTGGTCTCTAAACTTAGGGTGAAGCTTGGGTTCTTTTTCAGAAACAAGAAAAAACAAGAGCTGCTTTCTCTCAGGGTCAGAGAGAAATTGGTGACAGCGACCTTCTTGCCCATTCTTGACTATGGAGACATTCCTTATTCATCCGCTTTGTCTAAATGTCTCAAGTCTTTGGACACTGTTTATCATTCTGCTCTGAGGTTTGTTACTGGCTGTAGTCGTCTCACCCACCATTGTGCATTGTACATGAAATCAAACTTGTCTTTTCTGAGCGCACGCAGATACATGCATTGGCTGACCCTAATTTATGAGGCTCTTTTAGGCACAAATCCTCTTTACTTGCCCACTCTATTACAAAAAAACGAACACTTACTATGCCTTACGTTCTGCTACTCTTGTTTTATCTGTTTATCATGTAAAGACTGACTTTGCATACGGGCCGTCAGCTGTGCTGCCCCTTCAGCCTGGAATTCTCTTCAGACTGAACTAAAATTGACTGATCTTATTCCACTCAGAGAATTCTGTTCTATCCTGAGGGACAGACAGTGTGAGAAGTGCTGCATTCAACAGTGTGTGTGCTTTTAAAATCTTAGTGTGTTACGACCTGGTAATAGCTAGGGGTATTCAGGCCGAACAAATAAATGTATAAACCCAGGACAAGATGGTCAAAGAAAAAATAAGGCAGGAGAAAAATGGTCAATTAAATGTATTTAATAAATAACGCTGGTCAATAATTGCAAACAGAAAATACTCCTCATCAAAACCAGAGGGAAAAACAAGTTCTTAACTAAAACTGTCTGAATAAACCCAAAAGAAAAAGAGGACCAAATGAAACCTACTTACCACTGAGCTTATACTTTTAACACACACAAAAACACAGCTCTACAAAACACACACACAGCCACACAAGGCTAAGACAAAAACCACTGATAGTTGGAGAGAGTTGAGAAGGTTGGTTGGTCTCTGCAAGCTTCCACACACCAGTAAACAAAGAAACTGAGCAGCCAACACTTCTACCTGGTAGCTCCTCACAGGTGCTGCAGATCCTGTAATCAGGCCACTCACTCACACCCACACTCACACACAGGCTCACCACACAGGTAGACACACCCACATTAGAGAGACACCCACATGAACATACACACACACATATGAGCATACACATACATGAGCATACACACTCATGTAACAAAGTGGTATTTGTAGTTTGTTACAGCCCCCACACTTCTTATTGAAAACACTTATGTAAAAAATTATATCCAAATTGTATGTATGTTTTCACCACTACTGTGACTTTCCAGTGACTGTTTTTATGACATAACATGCTGCCAACCTCTTGGCCAGGTCACCCCTGTTAAAGAAATCCTGATCTCAATGTTTTTTTATCTGGTTAAATAAAGGTTATATTATTATTACTATTAATGACTGAAATGCCAAAATGTACACATGGTTTGTTTTGTACATTTACAGTGAAATCAAACACAAAAAATATATTTGCTCCACTTAACAAAACATAAGTCCAGAGTAGCAAAATACAGAACAGACCCAACTGAACAGGCCTACTACATACTACATGTGAAGGTACTGTCCACTTGTACATGTTGAATGCTGCAGGCGGTTTGGAAAACAGCCACAGAGCCATAAATTCTGTCAGCCATTACACACCCTAAGAGTCAGAGATAAAGTATTTCTGGTTTTGTTTCAAAAAAGGAACAGTTGACATCTTTAGCTCTAACTCAATGTTCCCACACACACACACACACACACACACACAGCAGACCGGAGCTGAGAGTCTGTCTGCATCATGACTGACTGCTCTTTCTGAAGACACCATGAGGGACAGGAGCACGCCACAGCACAGATTGCATAATGCAAAGTGATGTCACTGTTCTGCTCTTCTTCATGAAGACTGTTCAGGATACAAAATGGCGCAGTGGATCATGTTGACTCCGGTTCAGTGTTGTGTACACCTGGAGGCTTACCCACCATTCCTCAGGCTGAATGGTTTCCTTTATGATGAACCGTAGCAGGACTTGGGGAAGCGCCTGCAGGGGCAACTGGGAAAATGAGTTTTCACAAATCAGGATTAGTGGACCCAGTAATTGAGACTAAACCAGTGATAATCCCAGCGCAGCACGGGAGGGGGGTTTAGGTCTGTTACCATCGTGACTAGGTCACGTAAGCCAGCAGTTGTTCACGACTCAGCAGATAATTATGTAAGAACAAGCAGGGTCAATGAGGTGGAAAGGAGTGTGTTTTATGTGTGCCTGTGTGTGTCTCTGTGTGTGAATGTGCTTGTGCCAGTGACGTGAGGGCCAATGTGCACAGGATGCACGCCTTCATTTAGCTTGACTATGTGCCTCACTGCCCATTGCTCACTTCTGACTGCCCATTCAGAACAAAAAGAGAAAAGGAAAAAAAGGATTTTTAAACCACATCAAACTGCCCACTTCTCCAGATCTCTGTGCCAAAACCAAAAATAGGCTCCAGCCTCAGGCCGGCCGTAGGAGGGCCGAGCAAACTCATGACTTACGAAATTGGCCTGCAAAACAGCGTGGACTCAAATGGAAGACAGAGAATTAGTCCTCCTCAGTGGATCATTTCTGTAAATCTATTATCATCTAATCATACCTGAAAAGAAAGGTATTATTGTGGTTATGTATAAATGAGCCATCACTGTGATGTTATCATACAGTCTGAAACTCCCATGCATTAAACAGTCCTGCAGTAATGAGGCTTCTTGACAGCTGAATGGATCCTAACAGCTTGGTTTCAGTGCTTCGTGGTCATATTGTCATGTTCCTATTCTTCCCTCAGCTGGATGTGATCTGCTCCTGCTGCTGCATGGATGGAGCGGCTGTACCCACATCTGCATGACTGAAGAGCAAAATTGAATGTACTGGCCTTGTTTGGTTATGGCCTCATCAAAGAAGGCAAAAGAAAAGATTCACTACTGTGTAATAATGTATTTGTTTATTTTTGAGGATTTTTCTAAAAATCCAATTTACAATAAAATGAAAAAAATATAAAATATAAGACAAGAAAACAAGAAAAGGCAAAACAAAACAGATACATAAACAAAGAAAAAACCAATACAAACAAATAAACAAGTACAAAGCAAAACAAAACAAGAACAAGAAAAAAAATCCCCTTAAATACACACTGTTGTTTGTATTTTATTTATTGTTTGTATTTATTGTTTTTTACTTTGTTGTTTGTTTGTTGTTGTTGTTTGTTGTTGTTTCTCACTTTTGTTGCTGGGGGTTTAGCTATTAATGGCAATATTATGAGTTATTTTGAGGGAAAATAAATGTACACTGTTATATAAGCTACACACAGACTACTTTTCATTGTCACAGTGTCATTTTGTCAGTGTTGTTCCATGAAAAGATATACTTACATATCTGCAGAAATGTAAGGGGTGTACTCACTTTGTGATACACTGTATACCTGAAATCATAGTGTGATTCCTCACTGCGGTTGCCAATGTCTCAATCTAGGGTGACCATACGTCCTCTTTTGCCCGGACATGCCCTCTTTTAAGAGGCTGTCCGGCCTGTCCGGTCGGGGTTTATAAAGTCCTTCAAATGTCCGGGTTTTTGATCTTGCCTTGCTTGAGCACGTAGCAGAACAGTGTATTTATCATTCACGTTGAATGGTTCCTTTAGAAACATGCTCTGAGAGATGGAGTTTGAGCCGAACCCCGGAACATGTATTCATTCATTCAAAAATCAGTACAGAGGCACTTCACGCTCCTCACTCACTCACTCAGGCTGACAGGAAGGTAGGCACGCTGCGAGAGAACACTCGAACAGAAAGAAAATGCCGAAACGCAAATGTCATTTCACTGATGAAATGCCAAAAAAGTTCCCCTGTTTTCGTCCGGGTCGTGACAAATGGGAGGCAGAATGTACAGTCTGCAAAGCTGGAACTTATGTCTCTGTGGCTAATAATGGTTCCAGCGATCTGCAAGCCCATATCACCACAACAAAACATTGAAGAATAGGCTACCTCTGTTTTTTCTTTTTGTTTAGAATTTTGAGGCATTATTTCTATTTTTACGTAATTGATAATTGGGAGGTTATTTTGAAGAATGGTTCTCTACCTCACTTTCCCAACTAAGGTGTAAGTGTCAGACTTAAGAGAGGTGATTATTTCTTATTTTGTTAAACATCTGAATACTTGTGTTGCTACAGAACTGTTTTGGGCTATTTTTCAGTATATCCAGGTAAAGTGTTCTTGCTGGGGAATTCAGAATATTTGTTTAACTGAGTTACAAGCACAGAAAGCCCCCTGACCCCTGCAAAACCCTCAAAAATGTGTGTGTGTGTGTGTGTGGGGTGGGGGGGTGGGTGAGAGTCCTCTATAAACTATAGTATAAATAGGAGTGGGGATACTGGGCAGCCTTGTCTACAACCTCTGTGGATCTTAATGGGATTGGACAGATTGCTGTTGGTGGGAGTGCAAAGCAGAAAATATCCAGCAGCTGTTTTTATGTCATGTAGCTACGCGGTACGGTGTCCCTCACAGCACCAGGAGAGTCAGCTGGTCGTTTCTCACCTGCTGATGAGACTCCTGGTGAGGGAGAAGGAGCTGTGTGACGCTGACAACACAGACTTCGAGGTCGACTGCTCCTCCTCCTGATGCTCTGAACATTTGTCCTTACATAGATGAATTGGGGCGTGGTAAGTGCTGATTTCAGGTTGCAGGAAGACGCCTCTCAATTTAGAATAATTCTGATTTATTAATGTACGCACAGTGATGTAGACATACACGTGTCATGAATTTGTCAATGATTTTACATATCTACTTGTTTTATGTGGGGAGCAAGAATATTTCTATGCATTTATTAGTGAATGAGGCCCAATGCTCTCAAACATAATTCCATCCAAATTGTCAGTTGCCAGTCTGAGGTTACCCAGGCACTGTACGCATTAGAAGCTGTCACTTTGTGTTGTCTGCAGAGGAAATATAAAGTGCATTGAATTGTGTCAATTTTTTCAATGCCTTTTTCTACGGTAATTCATTAACAGAAGTGAATGCACTGAATTCCTAACTCTCTTTTTACTCTCTTACTGTTGTGGTGAAATGCTAACAGGAACTGAGGTATTTGTGTTAAAACTGATTGAAAATCAATACTTTTAGGGTCATTTTCAGAGTTTATTTACAGACGAGATTTGCCATATTCTCACATTTGTAACTCCTCAATGTGTGTGAGGTTGCAAGGGCCTGCTTAGCGCAACTTGCTGCTTTAACATCAGTCTGAAGGGCTGTATGTACTCAAGAAATCCCTCATTTTAAGCCATTTTTAAGGGTCCATTGGGAAAACTTCTTCTACCATGTGAAATGTCCGATCCCCTTTGTTTAAGCTTTATGGCTGGAAGAGACTGGAATGATGAGAAATCCTCCTCAAGGTTGGGTGTACTAACAAACATCAGGAAGTGGTTTCAGTCTTAATGCATCATTGCGCGGTAATGAAGGCCACAAACGTGAGCTCGTTCTTTATTGGATGCATAGCTCCCCCAGAAAATGTCATGATGATATTCAAGGATCAAAATCTCAAAAATGTTGATTGCAACTGCGTCATTACCTGTTCAAAATGTCATTGATATGTAGCTCTTAATGTGTGGCTGAAACCTGGACTTGATGCCTCAATATTACAGTCTCAAACAAAGTGCAGAAGGCCGAGGCTGGAATAAAGGTTTTCTAGAAGACCACAGTGATGAAACAGGGATTTTTTTGAGCTGTAAATTAAGTAAAACACTACAGGGGGACCAGGGAGTCAGAAAAAAAGCATCAGTATCTTAAAGTGACGTCCAGAGCCAAAGAGTTTTGTGTGTGTGCTGCACTTGGTCCTATTTACATCCAGAACAGTCTGACAGGTCTCTGAGGATCAGAAGACAAAGCTCCTGTCTCAGGTCTCAGACTCCCTTCTGTCTGTCTTCTCAGAGACAATGAAGAATACCAGCCGGCCTTTTAACTGCGTTATTAGAAATGATGAAATCTGTGAGGGCAGTGGGCTGTTATTAGAGGAGAGGGCTGGAGTCAGACAGTGACTCACCACAACAGACAGTCACCCAGGAACTGGGACAGACATCTTCTCTGGCATCGTGACAAAAACACCAGGAGCTCCACACTGCTGCATTGCAGAGTAAAGCTGCAAGTATATTGTGCGCTGAGTGAGTGTGTGTGTATGTGTGTGTGTGTGTGTGTGAGAGAGGGGAGTCTGTATGTAACGCTTACAGTGACACACCTTAATATACAAAAGTCCCTCTGTGCCTGTGTGTGAGAAAGAGAGAGAGTGATGGGGAGTGGGTGAGGCATATTATGCTGCCGCTCCGTGTGTGTGTGTGTGTGTGTGTGTGTGTGTGTGTGTGAGGACTGAGTAGGTGGCTCCTATTCAAATTTGTTTGATCCTTTGCCATCAGAGCTAATAAATAATGGGGGACCATTTCCTTTGGCAGACACCCAGCCATCTGTTTCCTGGGCACAGAGCGTATCCACAGAAAGAGAAACACACACATAGCACTGTACTACAGCTGTAATGGAATCAAGTACATAAAGAATGCCTAATTTACAATGTGATCACCACACACACACGCACACATGCACACACACACACACACACACACACATGTAGAGAAAGTACTGTAACTGATGGAGCACTGCTCTGTGTGTGTGTGTGTGTGTGTGTGTGTGTGTGTGTGTGTGTGCGCGCGCCTCAAGCTGTGTGTGTGCGCTGCTCCTGAGCAGAGAGCAGTGAGCGATCATCATAAGCTCAAAGAAAAGAAGAAAAGGAGGCAGTTGGGTCCAGAGTTGATCACAGAGGAGTCACGCTGAGCTGGAGATGTCACTGAAACTGAGAATCACCAGTTCATCTCACACACACTTGACTGCAAAAGGATGATACTTCTGTTTAGCAGTTTATCAGCTCATCTGATGTGACAGCTGAGACTGTTTTTCAGTGCTTCAGAATACCAGACTTCCTCACTGGGACTGGTCCAACTTGGGATCTGACTTCAGCAGAGATGGACCTGCTCCTGTTTTCACCATTTTTTGTCTTTCTACCTTCTTTTCTTTTTGGTCACCTGTCTTGATTTCTGTTTCTCTTTGTGGATTTCACCTTGTATTGCCAATAGTCACTATTCAGGGTACCTGCAGGGTTCAGCAACTCAAATTTAAGACTTTTTAAAACCTTTTTAATGCCTCCTTGAATTAAATTTTAGACCAAAAACACTATAAATATTGTTGATGGGGGGTTCCTGCTGTGTTACAACTCTTTGAAGCATCTGTGTCACTGGATGGAACACATTCAATTTTACTTCATGACTGTTGATTGTCATACAGTGATCCTCAGTGCTCTCTGGTTAACAGATGTATGTAAAAGTGCCAACAGTGGCCCATAGTCATAAATGCAGATAATGATTTATATCAGCAGCTTGTAAGACAGTATCCACTCTTCATCTCCCTCTTAAAAAGTCATAAAATTAAGAAAAACGATAAAACATTAACATTAAAACATTCCTGCCCCGACAAATTTTGGACCTTTGAGTAATTTATTTAAGACCAGAATATAACATCTAAATGAATTTAAGACTTTTTAGGACTGTCTAAGGATGTGTGAGAGCCCTGCTATTGTGTGAGAAAAAGCAGTACATTCCATTAGCACTGAGCATTGTGGGAAGCAGTATGTAAGGTAGAATACTGTCCCTAAACTACGTGTGGACCAAATCAGTGTGTTCTGCTGGGACAGAGGGTGGTTTGTTCAATGGCCTCAGTCTCTACAGAGTTGAATAAACGAGGTAACAAGAAAGAGGCTCAGAGTGAACTCCTGTTCTCTCTGCTGTGTGAAGGAGAAGAGTTTCTTCCTCCTTCTCTCTGCTTCAGTGAAGGCTCACTGATGTCGTCCAGCTCCTGGATGTTGTTCATTCTGTGTGGCTGAAGCACAGAAAGCAGCACGTTGATGCAGATATGTAGTGAGTCATTGTTTGTGTGACACTCTGAAGAATCCCTTTCAATCATCTTTGACACTCAGAATAAAATACTTTTGATATAATTGATCACCAGTTGGATGACACACAGGCACATGATCAGTGAGCAAACACTCCAGCTGCTCCAAACAGAACAATCAAACAGGGGCCTTTAAAGTCCCTTTCCCTTTCTGAGGGAACCTGAAAAACTCTCACTTATTGATAAATGCCTTATCATATACCCACAACTTAAAACAAGACTATCAGAACTAAAATAGGTGGATTCAAAATGATATTTCTCAGTCTCCCTGTTGAGTGAAAGAAAACCAAATTGATACCCCCCCCTTTTGACATCACCACAGTGGCTGACGAAGTTTAGCAGGAAGAC